>PVIJ01008242.1:0-31509 GCA_004024925.1 Scalopus aquaticus
CCCCCCCCCCCTCCTCACCCCCGCCTCTCTGGGACAGATGAGCTTTGGCCTGGTCCATTGACATTAAAAACATGCCCTCAGGGCCTCCCTGGTGGTGCAGCAGTTAGGCACTGCGCTGTGGAGCTGTGTCGGCAGGGGCAGCGGAGGCACGAGTTCGACACCCAGCCGGGGAGATTCCCACATGGCATCGTGGACCTCTCCTGCTTCGCCCGCTGCTCCCCTCAGCAGTGTGTTTCCGTCAGTCTGCCTGTTCTGCTCCCCACTCTGTATCTGGTGAACCCTCTCGCCGCCCCATGCCTCTGGTCTGTACCCCAGCTTGTATGCATAAATAAACAAATCTTTAAAAAAGAAAAACAACATTCCCTCAGATCAGCAACATTGACATGACCTGGGAATATGTTGAAATGCAGCATCTCAAGACCTACCCCAGACCCGTGAAACCAATGTCAGCGAGTTTAGCCAAACCTCCAAGTGATTCTTGTGTTCATTAGAGGTTTTGAAACCCTGATTTAGTCCTGCTGATTAAAGAATCTTCTGGGCTGCTTCTCGGACCCTCTTCCATGGAGATGCTGACTGGTGGGGTTGGGATGAGACCTGGAAAATCATATTTTTAATCAGTACTCCCAGATGATGCTGCCAGGAAAGTTTTGAAATCTCAGGTGTGTGACCGTGCCCCAGGGCCAGGCCAGCTTTCTCACCGTGTGCACACCTGGTGTGGGCTCTCCTCTCCATCAAAGTCATCCCTGTAAAGACACCGGCTCAATGGCGGTGTCCTCATCCTCTCCTCCTCTTTGCAGCAGCTGCAGTTTTGACCTCCTCTTGCTTTTGGAAGTGCTCTTGGTCTCCCTTTCCATTAGACTAGGGTCTTCTTTCCCAGTCCTCCAGATCCTATTTCTGGTTGGTCTTTATTTTTCCTGATTATTATCCTTCCCCGAGCCCTGTACACGTCCCTCGCCCTTTCTGGAGTATCTTGTCCACTCTGTGGCTGTGATTACTACCTCCATGCAAACAACTCCCCAAGCCCCTACAGCCCTGCCTCTCCAACTCCTGGGACCCCATGTGTGTGAAACGGCCACTCAGACCACGGGTTAATAGTGTGGTAGCAAGTGTATGAAGCTTCAAAGCCAAACCCACTTGGATCTGAGTCCTACTCTCCACTTTTTGGCTGAGGGACTGTGGGTAAATTAATTGACTCTTGAGGCTCAGTTTATCTCTAAAAGTGAAATTAATCTGCACAGAAGCTTGTTTTCAGGACCAGTTGGGATAATGTATATAAACTCCAAGCCACATAAAAGTGCTTAATAAATGTTAATGTTAATAATAAAAATGTTAATAAAATTTTTTTTCATGATACCGCTATCAAATTGAACTCAATTCCTTGCCCCCATCCTATATTTCTTCCCGTTCTGCATTGTTGCTTACACTCCTCCTCCTGCTTGGATTCTGCCCAGTTTTGCTGGTAAATTGTTGCTGTCTTGGCCATGAAATCTATGATCAACTCAATCCCAGACCAGCTTTCACACAAATCCCTGTACTTCTTTAACCATCCCTCGTACGGTCCTTAAATCACTTAGTACCTCTTGTTATAATTATTTAGGGATATGACAGCTCCTCTACAAGGCTAAAAGCTCCATTCAGGCCGGGGTTTTGAGCTCCTAATAGTTTTATTCCCCTAGAGACCCAGCTCAGTGCTGTCCTTCCCAGACCAGGGCAGCTCAGATGTCCTGTGGAGGGCGGATGGGCTCCTCACCGTTCCCTGTGAAAGCGAGCGCGTTACTTTCCATTATAAATGCTAATGGAGGAGAGCAGTGATGTGGAGAATCAAAATAACAGGCTGTCCCAACATTATTGCTGTTGGCTCTGGAAGGCACTGTGGTATTCTGCTTCAGATTTACCTTGCTGATTATGTTTTATCAGGCACACATTAGTGTGAGTTTGCATTCCATGAGTGTATGCCATCTGGAAAACTGAAGGGGTTGATCCAAAGCCATGTAGAACAGTGAAAGAAATGAGTTTAGAACTTTTAATTGCCCACGTATACGCCACAAAGTGAATAATCAAGCCTAGCATATCTGAGAGTTTTGTTACCGTTCGTCTCTTAGCTATCTCTGGTCAAAACCCTTTATAACAATGCAAGCATTAGTCAAGGGCACCCTAATCACCTGTCATCGACATAAAATACCTCTAGTGATGGAGCAGAAGCACTGTGTTTTGAATTGATGCCAAACTATTATAATAATGATAGCTTACATTTATATAATGATTGATAATATATAAAGAGCTTTCATGTATGTTATTTAATTTTATCTGCTTGGTGCTCAGAAGCAGCTAGAGTAGGTCTCATTAACCTATTTGACAGATGTGGAAACCAAGATTCAGACAAGCTAAGAGCCTTCCCAGGTTCTTTTAGCTGGTTTTAGCTGGACACAGGCAAATCCAGGGACCATGGCTTTGTCTTTTTACTATTAGGTTCCAGAATTTCCCCATCTTTCCATGCACCTTTACTGAAACTCCAGTTCTTTAAGATGTTTATTATTATCCACTTGTAGATTCTCCAGGTGATTCCTTTTATAGTTTCCAGTTTTCTGGTGAAATGCTTCATATTCATCTATTTTATACATTTTATTTCTTTTTTTGACCAAATTTACCATCCTTTTAACTCACATCTGGATCAGCTGTGGGTCTGTTTCTGTTGTCTGTTTGGGTTTTATTTAGCCTCTTGGATTTTGGTTCTAAGGTTATCTCTTGGCATGCCTACTAATTTTTTGTTTTTATTGAAAACTGGACATTGTATTGGCAGTGATCTTCAAGAGAGGGTTTAGTCTTTCCTAAGGAGAGTGAGGTAATGGTCCTTAATCCAATTAAAACCTAAACTTAGTCCAAGCTGGGTTGTATTTTGATAAGTTTTAGTCCACCTCTGAGTCCAGGGAAAGGCAGCATTAATGGACAGCCAGATGTGTTCCTGGGTTCCTCCTCTGCTCGGGCCTGAGTTCTAGACTTGTCTCTTCAGTACCTTAAGACTTGCCTAAAACCTGCTATATAGGAGTATTCTATTTTGGTGTTTTTGGCCCTCTGCTCCATTTTGCTTCAGAATTCTGTATGTGACCTCATGGGAAAACTGGCCCTCTGAGCTCTAGTTTTCTCTTTCTATGCCTAAGACTTCCAGAAGTTCTGCTGACTTCTTAGTCCCCAGCAGCAGCCTATGCAAAGCCAGGATTCTCAGACTCCCATCCTGTGCCCAGAAATGGCAAGTCCCTTGTGTTGAAGCAGCTACTGAGCATCAGCTCACCTCTGCTCACTTTCCCCTGTCTGTAATGGTGTTCTTATAGATCCTCGTTGCTCCGGCAGGTCTATGATGCCTTAAACAAGATGAATATTGTATTTTAGCTTTTCTTTTTGTTCTCAGTGGAAGTATTGATCAGCCGCAAACTATCCCTTCCTACCCGGAAGTGGAAATCAAATGTTGATTATTAACATATAAACCCCACAGGATTACAAGGACAATCCTTACCTGGAGGTCTTGGTAGTGGCCCAGCCAACTAGGGGTGAACCCTAATGCGGGCCTTTCATGGAGTCCCTGGGCTGTCCGGTTAGGAGAAAGCAGGTAAATGGATGGGCTGTGAGTACATGCCCGGGAGGAAGGCATTCATTAGGCTGAGGAATGAGTGTTCGGCAAGCTCAGGAGGCCTCGATACTCCATCAGGCTTCTAATGATTTTGTCAGAGTGTTAATCCCTCGGGTGAGCAGCAGCATTTTGAGATCAGCAAACAGATTGTGTTCCAGCCCAGATAACCCAATATGGAGGCTTGTGTGAGAGCTGAAAAGAATTCATCATATTTTAATGGGGTTGAGGGAGGCTCATCAAGGATGATTTATACTGTAAATAGAAGGAGGGGGCTCAGAGCAAGAATGGGATGGGGGATGAGGCATTGGACCTGGGACTGGCCCATATATGGACCAAAATGGAGTGTGCTTATGTGTGTGGGCAAGAAAGAGAGAATTGTATGCACAGAGCCTGCTGAAGGGACATTCCCTCTATCACAGAACCCTTTCTGAATAACCAGTCCGGACCTGCTCCTGAGAATCCTGAGATAAAGACGGCTTAAGATCTACCCTTACGGACTTTACAGTCTGATGGTGGAGGCTGACAAGTAGGCAGGTGATTAATCACAGCAGGACTAGGTGCTGGGTAGAGAATGCTGGGCCGCACTGGGAGCACAGAACAGGGACAGGACTTGGGTGGGTCAGGATTGAACTGATCTCTGAAATGACCCAGTTTTATGGGAAGGAGGACATTTCAGGCAAAATAACAGGTTTAGGAAATGTTCACTATTATGTTGTAATTAAGTGAACTGGATCTTTAGAAACAGAGTTTTTTCTTTTGCTTCTGCCATTGCCTGGATATGTCTTCATGGCCTCCTTCCTGGAGAGAACCTTCTACCTGCTTCCTCTCTCATTGTTTGAGTCTCCCTGTTGAATTCATATTGTCTTACTAACACGAAGACCTGAGTACTTGCTCATCGCTCAGGAACTTCTTAGGAATTCTCTTGGGGTGCATTCAGCCCTCCCCTGTCTGACCATGACCTGCTCCCCTTCCCCTCACCATCCTTCTTTGTCCCCTCCATACCTACCCTGGACCCTGTTCTCTGAACCACTCACTGCCCCTGCAGACAGCCAGTGGTGACCTCCCCATGGCTGTATTCACTGGTCCCTCACACCCACAGTGCCCATCCCTGCCATTTTGTCTGATGAAATTCTGCTCTTTCCTCAAGACCTGGTCACATGTCCCCTTCCCTCTGAAACGTCTCTTGCCTTCTCTTGTCAGGATGAATCATTTCCCCTCTGAGTTACCTTACAGTTTACCCCTCTGTTACAATAAATCACAAACCTGTCTTCCAGCTTTTTGTGTCTCTGTCTTGGTCGCTGCCCCAGCCCCGGCAGGGCGAGCACTGTGAAGGCAGCGAGAACGCCTTACTCATCCCGTAGTCTCCATCACACCTCATGGCGCCTTGTGCCTTCCTTGTGCTCAATAAATATTTATTGATTGCATGAATAAATGAGTATTGAATGGGCTTTCCAGGTGTTTTGCTCTAGGTGTCTCTTATTGTAATTAAAGTTTTTTTTTAAAGTCAATTTCAGGCAAAAAGCAAGATAAATTTTACGTGAGGTTTGAGAAGGACTGTAAAAGTGATTTATGGCTGAGTAGGAGATCTGTGCAAACAGGTTGGGGAGATGCTCATCTTCAGCTCCTGCGCGCTCCTCCCACACTCCAGACGCCCAAATGCACAAGTACAGCTGCTTTCAGCGGTGTACTAAGACCTAGAGGCCCTCAGGCTGGACCCTCCGCCCCCATCCCCGCCCCTGGGTGCCTGGCGTGAGCGGCTCCCATGGGTGTGTTGAAGCGGCAGATGAAAGCGCGCACTCCGGCGAGTGCGCTAAGGTGGTTATGGTGGCGCTCACATATCCTGCTCCGAAGTCTCATGCGCCACATGCTCTCCCATGGGGCTTGTGCTCCTTGGCGCGCCGGCTCTAGTAGCTTCTACTTGTCTGACTGCATCTTCTCATCGCAAACTTTGGCACAGCCCACGTGAGGCTCAAACCCGTGACCTTGGCCTCCTGGCTTCTTGCTCCAGCCAGCCAAGCCAACTGCCACAGCAGGAGCTGGCTGCACCTGTCTCTTTTTATTTCAAGAGTGAAGTTGAGTGGAGGCCGCCGGAGCCAGCCCCTGCCTGTCAGGAATTGGATGCCCGGAAACAGCAGCTCCGGCTGGAAAGTGAAAACACCACCTGAGCAGCCACTATGGGTCCCAAAGGGGCTGTTTCTCCCAAACCGGGACAACAGCCCCGGGACCTGTGGCTTTTGATTCTTTGATGACTCGGCACGAACAGCCAGATGCCTTGTCCCTCACCCTCACCACCAACCAGAGCTTCCACGGCCCAGATTTAACTTCTCTTATTTTAGTTTCAGGCCATTTCTTCTTTTAATGGTGTCCCAAGCTGCCAGAAATAATTCTTGCCCTTTTTTTATGTGACTCTGTCTCGCATATTTATGGGAAGTTATCATGTCCTTGTAGGCCTTGCTTCTATGGGTTCCACATATTATGTTCCTTTAACCTCCCTTTATAGGTCAAGCCTGCTAATTCCTTTAATCATTTTTATTACCTTCCTTTGTATTCAGTTTCCCTCCTTGACTTCTTTTAGAAGCAAAAGGTCCAAACTTTAGAATGTGTTCCAAGAATAACCCAAGTAAGGAGGGTTAAGTGGGGGCCTCGGTTCTGGGAACTCTGCTTCTTTCCCCTGAGGATGCTCATTTCACCTTGGCCTCACTGCCCCCACTTTGTCTACCCTAAACTTTACCTTCTCTTGAAATGGGCTTATTCTCACCATGGCCCAATCTCCAGACTTGGTTAGGAGTCTTGGAGGATTCTGAGGCTAAGGCTGGGAAAGTGTAGGATGCAGGAGAAGGGAAGTCCCCTGTATGGAGCTCTGTGTCCTGGGGGCCAGGGTCTGTGCCAGACTCCCCATAGATCATCTTCATGGATCCCCACATTAGTCTATGAGATATATTTATTGTCCCCTTTTTGTAGTTAAGGAAACTGAGGCTCAGAATTGTGAAATAACTTTCCCAAGAGCATATAGCTAACAGAGGGCACATCTGGGATTTGAATACAGGCTGTGAGATGACCCCAAAAAGTCTTTCTTTCCATTCTGTGCAGCCTCTAAGGAGAGCCAGTGAGAGCACTTTGCAGAGGGAGCTGCGGGACTCAGAGTAAGGTGAGGGCTTTGTTTGTTTTGTCGTCACTGAGCCCAGGCCCCAGGCCCGGGTATGGGCCATCCATAGTGGCTGCGCAGGTGGTGTTCTCACTCTTCCAGTGTGGCCTGACAGAACAAAACTCATTTCCTTTCCCCCACAGGCTTCTCCCTTTGCCGGAACTCAGGTTATCCCCTGCCTCTTAGGCCCTGGGACCCACGTGCCTCCACACCCCCCGCCGCTGTCCTGAAGGGTCCTGTTGGACCTATTGTGCCGTTCCCCACTGCAGAGCTGGGTAGGGGCAACCCTAGCCTAGGGCTTGAGAACTTTCCCCACAGTAAACCTTTCCTGCTTCCCATTAGGAGCTCCTGTGAGAGTCCCCTCCCATGGCCGGTATGCATTGGATGGGGGGGTGGGGAGGGGAGGAGCCCGGCCTACTCTGTGGGTGGCCTCCCATCCCAGCCCGCAGGTAGCAGGGGGAGGAGGTGCTGGCCCAGCATGGCCTAGTACCCATGGTCCCTGGTGTGAGGGCTGCTTCCCTGCCACTTGGTAGGGGGGCAGCGAGGGGTCTAAACTCTACCTTTGCCACCTGTCCTCTCCTGTTGTATGAGTAAACATAAAGGCAAGTGCCCCCATCAGAAAATAACAGGCAGAAGGCTTGATTCTTCCAGAGTGGAGATCGCCAATGCCTGTGATGGGGCCTGGGGGAAGGACAGAGAAAAACCGGCCCAACCCCTCCCTCTGCAGCATGCCGGGCTCTGGAGAAAATGCCTGAGGAGGCTTTGCTTCTCAGAATCAGCCACATGGACACATTTACTCTATTCAAAATCCAGCTGTGGTCGTTGTGCTTGTGTTGGGCCAGACATGGGGGAGACAGAAGTTAGACATGGGACTCGGACTCATTTTCAAGGAGATGACACAGACAGATCAGGTCAACCGTGGCAGTTGCAGGGGTGGAGATTTGCCCTCCGGAGCCAGAGGCCTCAACCAGCCTAGAATATGGGTGGCTGGGGCTGGACTGGTTTTTAAGGCAGATGTTGCCTGAGCTAGGTTTAAAGGAAGAGTGAAAGTGGGCCAGGTGAAGGAGAAGGATGCCAGAGGGGAATTACAAGTAGGACAGATAGGGAGCAGGGAAGATGGGACTGGAGGAGAATTCAGGGCCAAGTCATAGAGACTGATGTGCTAGAGTAGGGAGCTTGAACTTTGTTTAGGAGTAACAAGGAACTATTAAAGAGGGGGTACAAGGTAAGGTGAATTTTGGCAATTTACATTTCAGATAAGTCATCTCAATGGCAAGAGGGAGGGCATATTTGAAGGAGATATAGCTTTAAAAGATGAGACTAGTTAAGGGAATGTTGCAGTATTTCATGCAACTGACCACCTAGCCTTCCATCCATCCAGCCATCCAGCCAGCCATCCAGCCAGCCAGCCAGCCATCCTTTCAGTCAGTACTTACTGAGACCCTCTTGTTTGTGCAGTCCTTGGACCATGCTGAGTATACCAAGGTAGATAAGAAAGACAGAGTCCCTGACTTCCAAGGTTGGCACAGGAGAGGTGAGGAAGCCTGGATCTCTCTTGTAGAGCAGCCAGAAGAAGGAAGATGAAGCAAAATGTCATCTTGGCAGCCACTTCTGTGGGATCTGGTCATTGATTGGATGGGGTGGGTGGTGAACATGAAGTTGGAGGCAAGGATGTCTCCCATTTTCCACTTGGGATGACTACGGCGGCTGAGTCAGGAGGAAGCCTGCCATTAGCAGCCTTAGCACCCCAATTAAGCATATAACCTAAAAAGAAGCAGTGTGCTCACCAAGCAGACTCAGCTGTAAGACACTTTCAGTAGCACCATTCCCCTTTCAGCCCGACTGCCTTTCATTGCCGCCTATAAAAATTCTGGAGCTGCCACTGAGCCACTGAATAGGTGGACCTCAGCTGAAGTGGACACTCAGTGGGGCAGGTGGTGGGCTGGATGGGGTGGGGGGGGCTGCAGTGGCCACAGGCTCTAAGTAGAGCCTCCAGTGAACAGCCCAGTACAGGTCGAAGTGTGAGTGGTGGCCCTGGGCTGGAAGTACAGCTTTGACATTGTCAGTAAAGGAAGCCATGAGAGCTGATCAAATGACTCAGGGAAGAATGGTGTAGGGAGAACAACACTGGAATAAATGTCAAGAAACCTTGACTTGAGGCTTCGATTTACCATTCATTTGCTGTGTCACCTAAGACAGGTTCTTCCCCTCCAGAGAGCCTGAGAGCCCCTGATCTGTAAAATGAGATGATCTGACCACATCAGCGGTCTCCAAACTTATTTTTAGCGGTTAAATCTTTTGCTCAAATAAAATCACATACAGAATCCCAACAGGTAATAACTGAACTGCTCCTGGAGAAGCAGGGTGTCGGTGACTTGGAGATTGAGCGGCCTCCTCCCCCACCTCCCAGCAACCCGCCATGGTCCCTCAGGGTGTTGGGGTGTGGAGTTTGAGAGCCAGAAATTTATGGGATTGCTGAGGTCCCTCCATTTTGTGCCAGCCCTGAAGTCTGCCCCAGGCACGCGGGGCAGAGACTCAGCCTTAGGCCTCCCAGAGGTTGCAGTGGAGCTAGCGGGGGTCTGAGGGGAGAGAGGCTACCTGGGTCCCAACCCCCTCCCCCAAACCAGGGCATATTTTGTCTCTCAGTAGCCTAATTAAAATCCAAGTCCTTTAATTTGTTTCCTTTAAAAAAAAAGAAAAAGAAAAAGAAAAGAAAAGCAGCACAGGCCATAAAACACCGCAGCCTCCTGCCATGTCTCCCCATTTCCTCCTGCAGTTCTGGTTCTTCCTAGTTTATCATCCTCTGGCTTGATCACAGGAACTTTATTATTTCCCTTTCCCCTCCAGAGCATTTAGGAGGTATAAAAAAAAAAAAAACAGAAAGAAAGAAAATCCTGAGACTCAGCTGAAGCCGGTTCTGCCTCTCACCCCTTTCAAAGACCTGCGCTCTTTATGACCCACGTCCCAAAGGGGGCGACCTGGAGAGCTCTGGCCTCGCGCTCGCCCTGGCCCTCCTCCTCCTCCTCCAGACACAGAAGTGTGGGGGCTGTTCACCCACACAAGCTGGGTCACACCTGCAGACAGCCGGCTGCTGTGCGTGTTCCTTGCTGTGAGTTTGCCAGTTGCGGTACAACCCCAGAGGGGCTGTAAATAGGCCGAGGGTTTTCAGCTCCCCCTGGCCTGGGGGACCTGTGCCCCCTCCCAGCCCATCGTGGTGCCAGTCTGCTCTCCCTCTGACCAGTGCGGGTGCCCCGTCTTACTGTGAAGGAACTTCTGCGATCTTGCCAAGGGATTGTTTCCAAGACACATTTTCAGCCAGGACCCCGGGAGGACTCGCTCTGTCCCCACTGCGAAGCGCAAGCGATGCTCTTCAGCCGTATCAAACGTCAGCTCTTTAGCACCAGGGGCACTTGGGCCATGCTTGTCAGAAGTTTCATTTATGCAGAGGAGGCAGAGAGGTGAGCCAGCAGGGTCTGACCTGCCCCCTCCTCCCCGACCTGCAGGATGGCCGCAGACGGGAGGTAGAGATGAGCGGAACTGTCCCTGCCTCGTTAGCGCAGCCCAGGCCCTGCCTCAAGCGGGAGCAGCAGCCGGCAGATGCCTCAGGCGGCCAGGGAGAGCGGTGTCATGAGCAGGGCAGCCTGGCCTGGTATGATTAGCTCTGTAGAGGCTGGTGGGTTGGCAGATGGAGCCACCTCGCAGACTGCTGCCCAATGACCCAGCTGTGTGCAGCCCCCGGAAGGATCATTTTGAGGTGATAAGACCAGAACGGGCCCGAGGGACCTCCCACCGTCCACGCAGAGTCCCTCTCTGTGCACGAGCAGAACAGAGGACGGGGCTCTGCTCCATCCAGGGGCCTGGAGGTGCTCTCTCCCTGAGGGGCCCTCCCTTGGTGCTCTTCAGGGAGCCCCTTTCCAGTAGTAGTCCTCTAGCTCTCCCCTCTCCAGCAGAGAGATCTTGGCTGCCTGCCTCTGCAAGATGGGGCAGCGGCCCTGGGAGTGCCAGTGTGACTTGTCCCATAAATGACGATTGAGCTAACAAGATCTAATTGGCTATTAAAGGAGAGAGCAGCCCTATAGCTGCTGCAAGCTAATTAAGCCTGGGGGGGTGTGGGGGCAGAGTGAGAGGATGCGTCTGCAGGGGCTGCTTGTCAGCATGTCTCTGCTGAAGTGTGTCTGCCCAGTAGCCACCAGGGAGAGATGTATCCCCTGCAGCAGCCCTCACACCACCCACAGGGTCCTGCTTGGTGGGTGGGAAGGGCAGGCCTACCCCAGCTCAGCCCAGAGTATCATATGAGGAGCCTCAGGGCCAGCTCCTATGCATCTGTTTTACAGATGAGGAAACTGAGGCCCACAGAGGAGGCAGGACTTGCCTGGAGTCCTGTGTGTGGTAGAACCAACATTGAACTTGGGCTTGGGAAGTTCGTTCTTCCTGCTCATGTCTGTTAGAGTGTGTGAGGTTCCCCCTTGTCTTGAGTGACGTCTCTGCTTTGCCTAGGGACTGAGGGAGGGCTTCCCAGGAGACATGATGTCTGAGCTCAGTTTTGAGCAAGAAGATTCTAGACAGAAATGTCAGGGAGAGCATATGGCAGAGGAACCTGGGAAGTTCAATTTGGTGTGGGTCAAAGTGAGGTTGGGGTGGGGGAGCCCTGTGTCCAGCATGGGGTTCAGTTGTCATCCTTGGAGCAGTAGGGAGCCAGCATAGGTGGTGACTTCCTTGTGTTTCTCTTTTTAAGAGAACTAGATGCATCCAGCTGGGCTTGGGGTTGGGGGAGAGCAGGGACTGGGAGGGGTGAGGTGAGCTAGGCCCAGATGGTGGCAGCTTTTACGAGAGAACCCTCTGGAGGGCTGGGACTCTGCTCTTTGCACCCACCTTGCCAACTAACTCACCAGCTCATCGGCTGTCTGAGGTCAGGAGCTTTCTGGAGATCAGCTGGGCTTGTTTCCGCATTTTATAGATGGGAGAACAGATCTGGGAGGAGACGTGATTGCCGTAGGCTGCTAGCGCCAGTCCTAGGTGCCCACAGCACACTGTGCTCAAACTGGTTTCACTGAGTCTGACTTTAAGTGAGGGTGTGCTCCTCGAGCACATGCCTGCTGTCAGGGGGAGGAGCCCCCAGGTTGCAGATGAGCGGGGAAGTTGCTACAAAGCACCAGAGGGTGCACTGACCCTTGCACAGGGTGTGTGTGAAGGGGGGATCAGGTGCGCTCCCGGGGGCACTTTATACAGGCAGGTATGTGGGGTCTGGCTGTGGGGCTGGAGCCGGTCCCTCTGGGAAGGGCTGACAGTGGGGCAGAGGAGCCCAGAAGTCATCTCCAGAGGGGGTCTTGGCCCCTGCCACCTTCCCGCCTCAGTTTACACCCCTGTACTTCCTCCTGCTCTAGGTTACCCTCTGTTTCCAGTGTCTTGGGACTTGGAGTGGGGTGGGTTAGCCAGAGCTGGGGTGACATCACTCTCCCTTTCTAGTCTTGTATGGTGTGGCGTTCCTAAACTTGAAACAGTCTGCTTTACAACAAATACTTTGAAACCGTCCACTGTATCATCCTAAAATGAAATTCGGAGATACCCTTGCCTTTCTGTGTAATGACTTAAGAGCATAGAATACCCTAACTAGAGCCATGGGGATAAACTAAAAGAAAATAGCACAAGGAAACATATTTCAATATCTAAGTGACGGGCATCACTACAGTTAAAAGGCAAAAATGTCACTCAAGCGTCTAGAACATTGCATAAGGCTCCTCTTCAGAATCACAGGTTTGGGAGGTAGAGGATGCGATTCAGATTCTGTGTCCCGCCCTGGCCAGCTGTGTGTCCCGGGACAAGAGAGTTAGCCCCTGGCTCCTCATCTGTAAGTGGCAGCGCCGTGGCTGCCCCCTGGGTGGACGAGCGGCCGTAAGGAGATGCAGTATTTTAAAGCTCTTAACATGGGGCTGACTTTCCCCTCTTGCTTCTGTTGCTCTGTGTGCCCATATCCTGGTGCCGCTTCTGTTGCTCTGTATACCCGTATCCTGGTGCCATCCGTAACTCCCGACGCCTCACCTTTGTCCTGTACTTGGCTTTTGAATGCAGTCATGCTGCGGAGTCTGCTGCCCACGCTCCCCGTCTCCGCGGCTCCCTGCGTGGCCCCTGTGCTCCAGCCCATCCTCTCGGACCTCACCGGGTCTCTGACCTGCTTGTTTGGCTCCACTGCCCTGGGTTGGGGGGAAGCAGGTCTCGGCAGCCCATTCACCCCCTCCGTGAGTGCCTATGTTATTCTGTATTGTCAGTGCTTTGTAGTAACTAGGGGAAGTGACACTTAGCTTTCCCCTGTACCCAGAGAGGCCTAACTCCAGGTAAGGTGTCCTAATAAATACTTGCTTACCCTCCCTGCCGCTGAGAATGGGGGAGTCCTCTCTTGCTCCCAGAAAGCTTCCGCCCTGGTCTGCTTGCCTCACGGACAGCCCCAGCCCCGACTGCATCTCACACTCGGTGCCGTTGCCCCCTGCTGGTGAGAGCAACAGCTGCTCCAGCCCTCTCAGCTGCCCGTGACCTGCTGACCCTGGTAGCAAGGCACTGCCTAGTGGCCCCGATCTGCTCCTCCAGTCTAGGAAAAACTCTGCTCTAAGGGGCTCCTCCAGGGGTCCTGCTTGAGCAGCTGCCACGGCCCCATGAAGGGCCGGGTGCGCATCAGGACCTCCGACTGTTGATTTGTTCATGCCCAGAGCATAACCAGGGAGTTGACGTGACTGTTTACAGGGGCGACAGCGAGTAAAGGCAGAGCAGGAAAAGATGAGGTTGGAGATGTGGGTGGGAGGTCAAACCATGTGGTTAGAAAAAAATGGGAAGCAAGACTCTGGGCAAAGCAAGGTGATGGTCTGACAGGTTTTAAAGGATCACTCTGGTTGCTGTGTGGAAAATAGACTGCAGGGGCAAGGGAAGAAGCAGGGAGCCGAATAGGAGGCTCTTGCAGTAATCCAGGAGAGAGACGGTGGGGACCGACACCAGGTGGAGCAGCACAGGTAGTACGAAGTGGTGGAATGCTGGTAGATTTGGCAGGTCCACTCAACAATTTCCTGAAAACTTAGATGAGAGGTGAGAGAAAGAGATGTGTCAGGAGTTACTCTGGGGGCGGGGAGGTGAAATGGCAAAGGTTGTCAAAAGGTATAAATTTCCAGTTGTAAAATAACTAAGTCCTCGGGGATGTAATATGCAGCAGTGACTAGTTAATACTACGGATTACATATCTGAAGGTTGTTAAGAGAGTCCATCTAAAAAGTTCTCATCTCATCATAAGAAAAAAAGCTTTGTAACTATGTGTGATGGGTTTTAACTAGACTTAATTGTGTGATCATCCTCACTTGAAGTCATCAATAGGTTCTTGGAAACTGGATTATCTATTTCATTCAGTGTCAGCCAGATTGTTTTTTCCTTTTCATCAATGAAATGAAATGATGCTATTTGAGGACCTGTTGTATATACAGATGCTGACTCATTATATTGTAAACCTGAAACAAATATAAGCTTGTATGTCCCTCACTGAGAATAAAGAAGAGTGACTGCAAAGGATTTGGGATTGGCACTAGAAGGGTGAAGTTGGCATAGGCTGTGATAGGGAAAGAGGCTGACTGGTTTGGGGAGCAGTAGTCATCTGAATTTTGTCTTGGACTGTAAGCCTGTTGGAGCTATCCAGTGGCAGGTGGAGTGTGAGTCTGGACTTTAAGAGACTGGATTCTGCGGGAGGTACAGATTTGGAAGAGGTCAACACAGATAATAGTCAAAGCCAAAGACTGGGTTTGTGTACCTAGAGGGGAGGACCATGGACAGAGTTCAGAGGCACTTGAAACTGAAGGCTCAAAGAAAAGAGGAGCCAGTGAAGAAGGAGGCGGCGCAGCCAGCACAGGAGGGAAACCAGGTGAGCAAGGTCTTCTAGAAGCAAGCACATGCTCTCTTTGACAAATGCTTTTTATTCCAAGGATCTGGGGAAGAGTAACTGAGCCAGTGGGGAGGACACTTCTGTCTCAGGGGAGCTGGAGGTCCCAGCCTTGTAGTAAACAGGAAGGTTTATTTCTCTTGGAAGAGAAAGAGGAAGACACCAGTACATTTTCAAGTTCATTATCTCATTTTATTCCCACAACAAGCCCTGTTAGGGAAGTATTTTTTTCCCATATTTAATGTGAAGAAGATGAGAAGCAAAGAGGAAACAGCGAACATTAGGCCTTGGGTTTTTTTAAATCAGTCTTGGCCAAAAGAACTTTAGTATCGATAGAAATGTTCTTTTCTGTAGCTGCTTTGCCTAATATTGGATTTATGGGCTACCTGGCTCTTGAACACTTGAAATGTGACTAGTATAACTGAACTGTCTTCTTAATTGTATTTGACTTAAATTAATTTAAATTTAAAAAGCTGCCTGTGGCCATTGGTGACCTTAACAGACAGTGCAGTTTTAAGCAGACAAACCTGAATTTAAATCCAGGTCTTCAGTCTGAAGAACTAGAGTCTTCCCAATCTACCATCTGCTTCTTACAAGGCTGATAGAATTTTCCAAAGAGAACTAGACTGAACTGAGCTGGTGCATTTTGGGGAGAGCAGAGTTGAAGAAGGAGACAATGTATATTCCTTAGAGGCTTGTCTAAAGTTTTTTGGCTAGTGTATAGGTGCTCCAAAGCTTCCTGAAGCCTTTACCTCCTACTTCTGAGTCCATCGCAGACTTTGCGGACTGAATCTACCTGAAGGGAGGGGAGGTATACCTGGTCCATGGGATCATTTGTAAATCCTACCCTCTGTTTCCTCTCCTTCATGCACCTTTCCCTGTCCATCTATCCCGAAGATTGCTTTGAATTATTATTATTATTATTATTTAGTCTTTTTGGACACTTAGAATCAACCTGGTATTGTTGTTACTGCCTCGTTTAAGTCTACATGCTGCCTTCAGAATCACTTACAAACTCCCGTGGGCAGGTGAATTATGCCCTGTCTGTTGTTCTTGGTAGGTGCAGGGTGGTATGGTATAAACAACACTAGTCTTGATCATCTTTGTGTCGGTAGAGCTTAGAGTGATGCTTAGAAAATTGTGGGCTCCGTGAATATCTGTTTAATCTTTTAATGTCTAAGCTTAGATTCATACAGTCTTGGTTCAGATTTCTGGGTTTCTACCCATTAACTTTGAGGCTCAAATATTAAACTCAAATATTAAGCTCTTTGAAGTTTCCTCATCTATCAGATGTGATGCCAACCTTTCTTGTGTTTTTCTGAGAGTCAAATGAGATAATAGCTATACAAGTTTTTGCCTAGCACCTGTACCTAGCAGGCGCTCATTCGGAAATAAGGTTTCATTATTTTTCTTTTGATGATACGTATTTGGTTTATTCTTCACTAGACTGTCATCTTCTAGAGTGAAGGGACTGTATTTTCCTCACCATTGTCCCCTATAGCACTTACACAATGCCCTAAAAGTTAGGTTCTTAGGAAGAGCTACTGGGCTACCGGATTTACTGCTTCCTGGATGCCTCTGGCCTTAACTCAGGAGACGCAGCTGAATGAGACGTGGCCCAGTGTCAGCAGGGAACATCTGGTGAGCCCAAGCTTTGATAGGACTTAAGTCTTTGTTTCAGCATGGATGCCTGCTTGCAGACTCACTGCTGCTTCTCTCCAAAGGGCCATTGAGTTTTTCAGATTGCAAGACTGTACTGGACTGTTTCCCTACTAGACACTAAGCTCCATGAAGACATGTTTGTCTGTTTTATCTCAAACAATGCCTGGTACATGATAGGTGATAATAAATGTTTGTTGAATGAAGAAATCCCCATGGGTTGTCATGAAAAGCAATATTTTATATAGAGGTCTGCCAAATAGTAGATGTTTTAGATTTGGCGTCTGTACTATCTCTGTTGAATTTGCTCCACTCTTCCATGTAGCACAAAGGCAGCCACAGGCAACACATGAACAAATGAGCTGGGCTCTGTTCCAATAAAACTTAATTTACAAAAACAGGTGGCAGATTGTTTTCCAGTGTCCCAGCACTGTTTTTGGAGAGTCTGTTCTTTCTCTATCATATAGTCTTGGCACCCTTGTCAAAAGTCAACTGACCATAGAGATTTAGGCTTATTTTGAACTCTAATTCTATGTCACTGGTCTACATGTCTATCTTTTTGCCAGTACCCCACTGTTTTGATGACAGTAGTCTTGTAGTTACTTTTGAAAATAGGAAGTGTGAGTTCTTTGGCTTAACTTTTCTTTTTCTTTTTTTTTCTTCAAAGATTTATTTATTTATGCATACAAGAACTGAGGTGTAGGCCAGAGGTGTGGGGTGGTGAGAGGATTCACCAGAGACAGAGTGGGGAGCAGAACAGGTGAATCTACTGAAGTACACTGCTGAGGGGAGCAGCAGGGAGACAGCAGAGGTCTGCTGCGCCATGTGGGAAGCTCCCTGGCCAGGGATTGAACTCGTGCTGCAGTGGCTGCGGATAGCTTCATAATGCTGAGAATTAACCCCTTGTGCCACCAGGGAGGCCCAGCTTTTCTTTTTCAGTATGATTTTGGCTTGTAATTCTATATGAATTTTAGGATCAGATTTTTAATTTCTGTTTAAAAGCACCATTGAAATTCTGATAGCGATTGCTTTGAATCTGTATTATCACTTTGGGAACTTTTGCCCTCTTAACAATATTAAGTCTTTCAATCCATGAACATAGAATGTTTTTCTATTTAATTGTATCTTCTTTATTTTTTCTTACAGTAATGTTTTATATTTCTCAGTGTGCAAATATTTTACCTGCCTACTTTAACTGAGTATCTTGTGCTTTCTATTGCTATTGTAAATGAAAATGCTGTCTTAATTTCCTTTCCAGATATTTTTCGCTGATATCTGGAAACACACCTAATTCCTGCATATTAAGCTTGCACCCTGCACTTTATGATGAATTTATTTATTAGCTCTAGTAGTTTTGTGGATTTTTTTAAATTTTGTATGTATAGAAAAATGTCATCTTCAAAAGAATGAAGTTGGACCCCTACTTCACTCCATATAACAAACTAATTCAAATGCATTAAAAGCCTAAATATAAGAGTTAAGACTAAAAAACTCTTTAAAGAAAGCATAAAAATAGCTCTTCATGACCTTGGATGTGAACATGTGACCCCAAAAGAACGGTGCAGAAGATCTATTGCTTTATCTGACTGAGCCGACGAAGTCATACAGCATTACTTCCCCTCTAGTCACAAAGCCACCTCGATTCCAGGAATTCCTAGATTCCCCACTGAGAGGATAATAGTATGTGGATTGGGATAAAGGGAGATATTGGGATGTTGGCATGTGGCATGGGAAGGATCATTGTGACCATTTCTGGAAAGTGCACTCTCCATAGGAACCCTGCAGAAGGAATGGCCATCTTTTCAAAAACCGTAAGGGACTTGATAAAGTGGTGACGGTTAAATGGCAGGGCTCTAAGGAAGCGAGGAAATGAATCTTGCCATGGGCACAAGGAACTTTGTTTCTGCTCTGGGTGTTTGCGCGTGGGTTGGGGTGGAGGGAGGTTGAAGCACAAAGCTTTTGATCTGCTTCTTTGATATATAGGAGATCCTGTGTGAGGAAAACGCTAATGGGATTTGTGCTGAGTCTCCTCATCCCCTCCCACCTCCAGCTCAGCTCAACAGAAATCCCTGATGAATACTCCTCATCAGGGAGAGACCAGAAATATCTTCCTACTTAACAGCCAGGCAGAGGCGGGGATGAACGCAGGGCTCTGAGGTGTAGCCTCGGCAGCTGGTAGATTGGCTGGTGTGGATTCTTTCCCTCTTGAATCTCTGGACTCTGGAACACAGCCACATCCAGGGAGGTGCCCACAGCCTGGTGCTCCTTGTGGGGATGTGAACGGCTCCAGAGAACAGAAGCAGCTGCTTATTCCAAAAATGAAGCTGCCCTGCAAAGGCTAATTGCCCTCAGCTGTGTTAGGCCAGAAAGCCATGGCTGAGATCCTCTGTCCTTCTGATATTCTCTCAGGCTGTGCCAGCTGATGTCTTTCCTTTGTGTCAACCTAGGACGCAGCAGCCGCGAGCCCCCAACGCTGCTGTCCACAGGTACGCCTGTCTCCCACCTCCTCGCTGTCCCACACTGTGGGAGGTTGGTGGTGTTTGTAGGATTCCAGCCAGCCAGCTGGCTCCTCACCAGTGGCCCAGCGCCTGGGCCCAGTCAGGCCAGTGACCTTTAGCTGGTTGACTTGAGGGTATTTACAAAACCCAAGAGCTTGGAGGTAGACTGTGGTGAGATGTATAAATAGCCCTAAGGAGGACGTGCCAGCTTGGAAACTGAGTCTTTTCTGAGCCAGATTATTCGAAGGGTAGGCCAAAGATCACCTATGTAGAATCTTACCTGGAGAATTTCTTAAAAATCTAGGATCTCTGAATCTGGTATCTGCATTTTAGCAAGCACCCCAGTGGTTTGTAGGAATTCGGAGGTTTGAAACCCAACTGTGGTCTCTATGCCCTATGCTCAAGGCCAAGCTCGGCGGTTTTCCTCGCCTCTATCCAGCACCGCCTCTGAGCCATGGGTCATGTTAGGTGCTCAGACATCAGGATAAATAAGTCACGGTACCTGCCAGGGAGATGATCATTGTTTCCGGAAATTTGTGGACTGAGCGTTAGCATCTGAAGATGGGTTCTGTTCTCTGAGACTTCTCATCTTCTCCCAGGGTTTTGGAATGACTTCCTTGGGGATTCTCTGCAAATACTGACTAGTTTATTGAAAATAAAATGTCAGTTTGATGGGAATACTGGGGAATCGTGCCATCCGGTTTTGCAATGGGGGCTTTTAATAATGGCCGTGCTTACTTTCACGTGGCACCTTTGACTATCTCTGTAAGCAGACAAATCTGCAAGTGTTTGTTCAACTCACAGAATGCTTTGGACAGCTGTTCACCCATTTCCCAATGCCCCTTCCTTCCTGTGTCTCTTCCGGGTTTTCTAGGTTATACCAATGAGCCTCTCTCTTTTATTATTTTTACTATTATTGGTAACAAAAAGCAGAGTTGGTGTTGAAGAGAGTGCTGGGCAGAGTGAGATGTCGGGGTCTGCGTTCCCTCTTGGCCGCTTGCCACCCACGAGACTTCACCTTTGCGTTGCTGTGCTAACACGTTCTTGGCGGGCAGTTTTTATTGCACGCTAACAGGTGGCGCAGGCCATTTTTGCTAATTTTTGAAGTATAAAAATAAACGTATGTATACATTCCCGCATTCTACCGCTAGTTTATAAAAAACGTATTAATACGTGTCCCACGCTCTACTACCAGCCAACGTAAAATGTATGAATAAGTTTCCCGCATACAATGTGCTAACACCCCCTGCTCACCTCGTGGGGATCACATAGACAGATGAGGGTGCATGGAAAACCTAGCAGCAGCATGCAAAGCAGCAAAGCATTCTGACTCGAGAAAGGAGCTCTGTGCCTTGGTGTCAGAGTTGCTTCCTGGTCCCAGCTGAATAGTGGTCGACAGGAGGCAAGGTGGAAACAAAATGAAATGATTGTCCCATGTCAAATCTTAAATCCTTAATCCACAAATACAGAAGGTGTCCTGTATTCCAATTAATCCTTAGAGCAACTTTGAGAAATAGAAAGGACAGATGTTATTGGTACAGGGAGGAGATTGGACTAGATCTTTTCTGGGGCCTCTTCCAGCTCTATAAATTGAATAATTCTATTATCTGGCAGATGAGAAAACTGAGTTGAGCTGAGCTGAGGTTCCAGGAGGTGAAGAGGTCCGACTGAGACCACAGGGCTCATTAACGAAAAGTCTAACTGCAACTGGGGTCTGCTGCCTGCCCCGTGCTCTTCTGATAGACTCACTGGCCTCTCTGACCGAGCTATACTGATTCCAAGTCTGGCCTCCTGTTAGGGCAAACTAGTCCCCAGTTCTAGCTTGTGAGGCACCAGCTGTGTGCACCCCTTTTTCCTGAACGTGGACACTCACTACAAAGTCTTTCTCCACAGATTAGCATGTAGGGCGATTTCTGTGCCCAGGGATCAAAGGGGAGCCAGAGCTCCTGCCCTCCCCCCAAGGCAGTCTCCAGACTCTGCCCCCGGGAGGAGCCGGGTATGAAGATGGCGCCCGGCACTGCCACTCCAGGCTCCTCTCTGCACTGCCTTGCCACCTCACTGGAGCAGAATGAGCTGTTGCAGCTGTCCCATTTTAAATGTTAATGATTTGTATTATTTTAAAATTTGCTTTTGTGCCTGGAGGCCTCTTTACCAGAAGCCCCGTGGGGGAGGAAGGGGTAAATAAATAAACTGGGGGTCTTCAGCAGACTCTTGGACTGTCATCTTGGGAGGCAGCGCAGAACCTGAGCAGCAGCAAAGGGCAGGATGCCCCCAGGAGGTGGGGAGGACACATGAGGCCCCACAAGGCCCTGTTGTCCCATTCCTGCCTGCAGTGGGCCCTCCTGAGCTCCAGGAAGCAGGAAACTCCAAGCTAGGCTCTCTGATGAGCACTGCAGCAGAGCTTTTATGTCGGGGAAGCGTGCCTTCCTCGAGAGACATTAAATATTAATAGCAGGAATTGCAGCAGTAGAGGCGGAGTGTAAACAAGAGTGAGTTATAAAATTGTTCATTTTAAGGGCAACCGTGTTGACTCCTGAGAGGAGAACGAGCATTTCAAGAGCAAGGCAAAGACGCTGACCGCCTTGGGTTTTAAGTTCCGCCATCGGCTGCCCACACTGGGGTGAGTGTCGTGCACTTTGCTCCCAGTCAGAGACTTCCCGGGGCTCTCACCTGTCTCTGCCATGGCTCAAGGTGTGCAGGGAGAAGGCAAACTCCTCCCGTGTGATGCATACCTCTGGGCCTGGGGACCCGGGGGATCCATTTCAGAATTCTGCCAAGTCACCTCTTGGACTCCGACAGATTTCTCTCCAAGGGGCGTGCTCACCATAGCCCAATTTGAGAAATACAGGCTCCTCCAGAATCCACCGGCAGAGTTCCCAGAGCAGAAAGGGGCCTCAAAGACGACCTTTTGTAGTCTCTAACCACCTGGCAACCGTATCAAGCATATCCACCCTGAGAGTTCTCCGGGAGATGCTTCCCCACATGTCCACGGCAGGACAGTCCCTCGGGAAGGAGGAGCCAGTGCACCAGGAAGCCATGGAAGGCCTGCTGGGGTTGGAGAGGAAAAGTTTCCTCCTCAGAGCCTCAAAGCTGACCTGCTGCCCAGAGAGGAGAAGAGAGGAGGTGGGTCCCCAAAGGGAGGAGAAGCCTGTAAGTCCCCGCACCGAATCTGCCCGTGCTGCGGTCCCAGTTGCTTCATCAGAATCCAGCTCTCTCACACACACTTACCTTCGGGCATCGTTCTATTTCGCCTACTGTGCCACACGCATGTGTCGGCTGCTCCAGGGACAGTGCTGAGCAAGTCAGACGAGGGTCTTCCTCCACCCACCCTGCCTGCAGCAGGGGAATTGACAGACAATTAAATAGGCAGTAACTGAAGGGGGTTCGTATCAATACTGAAAGCACACGGTGCTGAGGGATTCCGGGGTGCAAGGGCACTCAGCCTGCTCTTGAGGTTGGTGGAAGGCTTCTCAGCAGAGGTGGGGGAGCTGAGTCCTAATGTCTGGCCATGGGCTATGCTGGGCTGGACTTGGCCGGAGAGGGGCCAGCAATGTCAGGAAATGGGCCAGAGACAAAGAATTTAGGAGACGAATGGGAGCTGGACCTATGGGCTGAAACGCTAAAGTATTTTCCGCTCCATCAGGAAAATCTTCTTCAGTTCAGTCATTTCTGTGCTTTACAGAGTTAACATCAACCAGAGCCACAGACCCTCTGTTTTTGGTTTCTCTTCAGTTCATCCTCTGCTTAAATCCTGCCAGGGATGGGGTGCTCACGGCCTCCTGAGGCGGCAGCCTGGCTGTCAGTTCGACTTCCCGGATGTCGAGTCCAAATGTAGCCTTGTTCCTTCCTAGTTGGCCTTGTTTGGCCCTCAAGGGCCTCGGGAGTGGGCTCCTAGTTCTTCTTGGTGGAACTTTACACACTTGAAATTAGAAATCAAGCCCTTCCAAATCTTCTCTTCCCCAGGATGAATATTTCCAACCCCTTTAGCCACTTTTCATGTGATTTGATTTCTATTTGTCACTAGAGCAACCTCTCCTTTTCTAGTTTCTCATTGTCCTTCTGAAAGCGGCACTTGTCTGGCTGGAGTAGAGATCAGAGGCCTCCCCTCCTATGTCCCAGGCACTCTGCCACTGTTAACACAGCCCAAGACTGCACTTATTTTTTTATAAACAGCAGTTTGTCACAGTTGACTCATGTCAAGCTTGTGGTTCTAAAAACAAATGAACAAACAAAACCCATAGCTTTTCCTTTTCATAAACATGTCCAAGTTAAGTGTCCCCCTGTTTATGGGCCTGCTATTGATGTCTTGAATCCAAATGTAAGATTTTACATTTTCCACCCAAGATTTCATTTCATTGGTCGTCCTCAGAATTCCTTTCTGCTGGTCATGTTGAGTTTGGGTTCTGTCACCTCATGTACTTAGTGGGCCCCCTCCCAGTTTTGTGCCCTCCGCTGATTTGATGAGCTTGCTCTGGGTGTTGTCATTCCTGGCACTTGCAAGCCCCCAGACCCTGGCTGGTAAACTCCATATGTTAGCAGAGGAGGCCGAGTGGACCCCGCATGCATCACTGACACTGGACTAGTCAATCTTTGTCATGTTGTAATTGCCAAATGCAAAAGCAGTAGCGTGTTTTGTGCTTCAAGCCCTTTCCCTAGCTAGGTTTAATTGCAATGGGATTTATGACTGTAGCTTGTGGGAGGTAATAGTTGTGGCTGTGTCTCTTTTATCCTTTCTGGCTACAAAGGATTTCTAAGGGAGGAGATAAGACAAGTGGGACTGGAACTGCGTACTCTGCAAGGTGGAGAGGTGGATACAGCGCCTTGATGAGTTGCAGCTGCTAAGAGTGCCCTGAGACATGTACAGTATGAATATTCATAGTTGCATTCACCTAGGAAGGGCTTTTCCAGCCTTATCTCTTTATTGCAGCCCCAGAAGACAGGGAAAGGTAGGTTCAATCTTCTGTTTTACGGAGAGGGAAATTGAGTCGAGAATAGATTTGCTGCCCATTCAAGGTCCCACTGAAAGTCAGGAATAGAACTGGGCCTGGAATCTAGGTCTTGGGCTCTGATCTTTTTACCGTAGAACACACTGCTGCTCCAGTGGTCTTCGTGGGACTCTTATCTCTACTGTCACTCATTCCTCTTTGACTATTATTTATGAGATAAAGTGTATGACAGCAAGTTGTAATGAAAGCTTAGGGTGCTATCGATAATTTCTGTTGTTATGACTGAGGATTTGCTGTGTGCCAGACCCGTGCTGGGCACCATGCTGGATGTAGAGTGTATGATGTGATAGGCACTGTGTCTTTCCAGTCGGAGTGATGTTGAATATTGTCAGGCATCCACCCAACCTGCAGACTCATCTTGACTTATGATCTGCAACTCGGGGGCGGGGGCAGGAGTTGGAGAAAGGAAAGCACTAGCACATGTGTTTATTGCAGCCCAGAGTAAAGAGAAGGGACTCTCAGAAGGAAAGGACTAACTTCCTCCCTCCTTTATTCACTCATCGTCCCATTTATTTTTTTCTGTCAGCAAGTTTGTTTGTTTTTTTTTGAGCACCTGTTGTGTGCAGGCATGGAGCCAGGTGCTGGGAATACAGTGGTGAACAGGCTGACCTTCTGTTCTGGCCCATGGGAACTTAGTGTCTACTGCCACAGAGTTTTATTGCAAGCTGTTAAATTCATCGTACTACAAGAAGTATGGGTGGTCCAGGGTCACTTAGCCAGAGTCTGTGCCCTGATCTGGGAGTTAGGGAAGGCTTCGTAGAGGAAATTACGACTTAAGAAAGCAAAAGTTTAAATAAAAGGTAGGTGTTAGTCCAGTGAGGAGAACTTGAAAGGGAGTCAGAGGAAAAAATATGTTCAGAAACTGCAGAAAGAGAAAACATGAAATGTTTATGAAATGTAAGGGGAGGGGGAAGTGGGAAAAGATGAGCCTGGACAGGTAGAGGGGAGTTGGATCATAAAGGGCCTTAGGAGTCCAGTTGAAGAGGGTGAACTTTAAGGGAAAGCTACTGAAGTGATACAATCAGGGAGGCACACGATCAGACTTATCTTCTGGGGAGACTCCTTCAGCTGCAGTGAGAATGAATCAAAGGGGTCCGTATTCAGTTTGGTGCTCATATATTCTGAAGTACCCCTGGGTGTGCCAGTGGAACTGTCCACCCTATAGGTACTGAATGTTCATCTAAAACTCAGGAGTGAGGTTCAGGCTACAGCTAGGAACACACCATGTCTCAGTTAGCACGGTACTGATACTGGTTGTGCTGAGTCAGCTCATGAAGCAGTAATGGAAGCATGGATGTGGATGTTACCACTGAGTGAGGGTCTAGGACAGAACCTCAGAGCAGCAACCTAGGAGGGCAAGCAAGTAATCCTGGAAAAAGAAGCCCTTTTTGGAGTCACAGTGGAATATAATACAAACTCTGGTTCATATCTCAAAAAGATAGGAGACCCAAGACTTATAAACTCAGTAGAGACTGAACTGTGACATCAGAACCCTGCCCCAAGGCAGCTCCCTAGAGGGAGCTTTGGCAGCTCCTCCTCCTTTCTCTGATAGTCTAATTCTTCTCTCTGTCCCTTTCTCCTTCTTTCCCTTCACATTTCCTTTTCTAGACATTAGTTTTCCCCACCAGTGACTTCCCAGTCAGGTATGGAGGATGACATTTGCAAAGGGCTCCAAGATTCTCAAATTCTGTTGGCCCAAAGCCACCAGAAAGGAAACCTCAGACATTTAAAGCCTCATGTCCCACCAGTCTGCATGGCGGCACTTCACCAGGTCCCTTTTGTGGGGTGGGTGGCCTGGGGGCATTTTCCCACTTTTGAGCTGGGGGGACTGAAGCAGAAAATAGGAAGCAGCCTCCTCTGGGTTCCAACTTTAATTTGAATAAATTAAACATGCTCTTCCTGAGCCTCTTCTTTGTGTGGATTCCAGGTGGGGGAATGACCCAAACAAAGGCACAGAGGCAGCACCTGTCCTGAGCAAAGAGAGGGCTTCGGGTATAGGGAAACTCTCCTATGGGGGAGTGAGGCTAACAGGGAGCCTGATGGTCCAGAAGGAGGGACAGATGTCTGGATGGTCTACAGGCAGTAGGGGACTGGCAGTGGTTCTGAGATGGGTGACCTCATCAGAGCTGATATGAAAGAGCGTGGTATGATTTGCAAAAGCCCATACTTGTATTTGCACAATTCTAGAACTCCTTAATGCCCCCAACGTGAATCTGGTACCTGTTATTGGCAGGCTTAGAACTTGAACCATGAGATTCAGTAATAAGATGCAGTCCCTGGCTTCAAAGCGTTGGCAGCTGGTTGGGAAACAGAAACATGGTGTGATAAGCACATGGGGAAGGAGCTCAGGCCTTCGGCACCCTCTCCCCGGTCACCCAGCTACCCTGTGCAGAGCTGGTGAGAGATTCGCAGGGTATGGCAGTTTTGCTACATGGTAGTTCCCTCTTCATTTAGGGCCTCAGAGCCCTGGTTACAGAAGCCCATTTGCACAGCCATGGGCTGAGATTTTAGGTTGGTAGGTTAGAGAGGGCGTGGGCAAGGATTAGGATCCAAATCCTCCAAATATTTGCTGTGGTGTCCTCGTTTTACTCCAAGGGAAGAGAATACCAAAGATGCGGCTTCCCATCACTCTGACAGGCAGTTTGGGGTGCAGCTGGGGGATTTCTTCAGATGGCCATTAGATGAAGGTGAAATCCCCCATGCTCATTGCAGGTCTGGTCGCATTACTTCGAGCTGGGGCTGGGATCGCCTGGCTGGGCTAATGCAAATGTGACAAAGGACGAGAAAGAGGAAGTGACTGCCAAACCTCTGGAGGTGGGCAGCACTGCAGGAATAGATGCTTCTAGAAAGGCTTCCACTCTGGGCCCTCCTTGTAAATGTTTGCATTGTCACCAGTGCTGCCTCTTTGAGTTTCTTCCCGCCTCCTGTCCACTGGCAACGTTATTCGAGAATGTGTCTACTAGATGTTCGCAGAGAATGACTCACTCCCCCACAATCACCCAGTCTGTTCAGATAGACAGTGTAGGGCCAGAAAATCTGAGCCCCCAAAGCCAAACTGGGTTCCAGAGTTTGATTTGTGAACATGGTTTTGCCAGTTGATCGCTTGGGTCTCCATTTCCTTATTTATAAGAAGGGAAGGAAGAGTCCCTCTGCTTCCTAACTTGTCGAGCTGATGCTCAGTAAGGCAATGGGAGAGCATATCGGGGTGTTGGGGGGGGTTTCAGGGGTTTGTGAGCAGGAACGTGCTCGCAGGGCGCAAAGGCTGTGGTCTACCCCTCCAGGCGCCCACAGGGGAGTGCTCCACGCGGAGCGCGGGCAGACAGTCTCCAAGCTGCCTTCCCGGCGCAGCCCTCTGAACTGAAGTAGTTGCCTGTTGCTCCAGGGCTTGAAAAAAATCCCAATAGAATTAAGTCAGGGCAGCTTTTCTCCCTTTAATGTCTGTCTAGACACGCACCTGGCTCCCAGAAAGGAGGGTCATAAGTCATCTGCTTGCTGTTTTAGGAACTGAGAAGCCTGCCATCTCCCTCCCACCATCTCCCCTTTATTTTGACACTGGCTTTGCTCCATCTTGTCACCAAGAGCAAAGACTGCAGCCCCATGACTGTCTTGAGAGTTCCCAAGAAGCCACTCGCCAGATCTGCATATGTCTCCTTCTCAGCCCTCCCCCTCCCCTCCCCACATCTGTAAGTCAGCCAAAGGCCTTCCAGCCAACTTCTCCCCTCCTTGTCTGTACTCGGACATTCCGCACACAGCAGAAAAGCCTCCTGGTAGACTGAGGAGTGATGTGACTAGCGCCCTAAGTTGCTCAAACGTCCATATTCAGGAGAGGCTGCTCGCCAGTTGCCATCCTCCCTGAGGACAGAGTGAGAAGAAATTGGCATGGGCAGCGGCAAGCCGGATTGAGGCTGGGGTTCAGAAAGAGCTTGGTGCTGTTGAATGAGATGATTCGTTGGGCTCCTTGCTCCTGCTCCTCGCCAGTGTTCTTCATGGAGGACTCTTAACCTCCAGCTCTAAATACAGCACGGGATTAATCGTGCCCCCGAGATGGAAGGAAGGAGGCAGAGTCGAGCACGTGTTGAGCACTGTCTGTGTGCTGACACTAAGGCTGAAGCTTCTATCCAGAACACTCCTCGCTGTGGGCAGACAGCTGGGTGGCCAGGGCTTGGTCTGCTGCCTCGGGAGAGTTGGCCTGGCTGCAGAGTCCTCTCTTCCCTCCCACGATTCGCCCTCGCCGAGCTTGGCCCTGCCTTGACTTAGCTTCTTTGTCTGGCCCTTATCTCAAGGCCGTTGCAGGACCCTCATCATCCTGCTCTCTGCCTGTTTCCCAAGCTGGCGGCTCGTGCCTTTTCACCCTTTCCCATCACCCTGCCTGGTTTGGGTTCCATGCTGATGGATCTGAACAGGTCCACGACTGGCTGAACCCTAGTTTTTTCAAGAGTGTTAATCATGGGAACGCTTTGCTAAGAAAGAGGGTGGCCTCTTCCAATCCTTACAAATTGGGTGGTGCTTAAAGAAGTAACTAATATGTTTTTTAAATATAGAAAGACTATAGCAACTTCTGTGGCCACACATCTAGCAGTATTTCCTATAACCTGTCTGGCCTGGGTAGAGATGGGGGGCTGACAGATGCTTCCTGCCAAAGACAACCTGGGTTGCAGGTTTTTAGAGTCAAACGGCGCTCTGTTCAAACCCCAGTACTGACACACTGCCTGTGTGACCTTGGGCCAGCTCTCCCCCGCTTCGATGTGAGTGCTGTCTCTTTTGATCAAGTCAGACTGATTTAACACCTACCTCTTGGTTGTGAAGATGAGCTGAGATAGGGGACGTGAAGTTTGTCTCCCAGAGGCCTGGCCAGCCCCTGCTGCATATTAGTACCCCTGCCGCTTGTCCTTCTCCTTTTCCTTCAGGCCTCATGAGTCCAAATTTAATTTGTAGACACCCCTTCTCATACAAGAAAGGCGTTCCATTTCAGATTCAGATTTATCTGAAATGAGTTAGGTAAACTTCTCTCCCACCTCATATTAAAAAAGTAGGATTTACAAAACAAATGGAGGCACAATGACTAGCCATGTTACAGAGGAGCCTTCATTTTGCACTTCTATTTGCTAGGGTGTGTCTAGTACAGGGCATTTTTCTCCACGTTCAATGTGATTATCCATTTGGCAGAGAAGTCAAGAAGACACGCTGAATGTTGAAGGTTTGGATATTAGGAAATATTAGGAACCTTTGTCTCCTAAAGATCATTTGGAGAAAGGGATATGTTGATCAGAAAAGTAAGATTTTGGGGAAACTGGGATTTGATTTATAAAATTCTAATTGCTTTAGAAAGCAGCTTTTGCAATGTGTATCTGAATTGAGGAGCATTGTTTTACCTTGTACCTAGAATATCAAGCACAGTGTGTGTGTGTGTGTGTGTGTGTGTGTGTGTGTAAAGAGAGGGATGAGAGGTGGGGAGACAGGGACCGGAGAGATTGAAAGCAAGGGCTCCTGTCGGCACAACCATTAAAACTACTTCTGCCGGTCACAGTCACAGCACATTAAGGTCTGCTGAGGCAGGATTGGTCATGAAATCGATCAACACTGCATTCTGTGTTTGACTCTGGTTTATTGTGGACTGTTTTCTCCAGACATCCTTTGATATGTCTTTGGCTGTGAGCAAACTAATATAGATTTTTCCCACCACATTTCAGCTCTCAAAGCCGATTCCCCTGCAGCCCTACACATGTGGGGGATAAGGAGCTAATATTTAGGATGATGCCAGGGCCCGCAGATACCAGGACTGGACAGTGGGGAAGGCAGGAGCTAAGGGTGTATCTGTGTCCAGAATGGGAGGGGAGGAACCAGCCTTCAGATGGGAGGTGATGGCGTCAGCTCTGGTAGCTGGAGCAGAGCCTGAGGGGAGGAGGTGCTGCCACTGGTATATACCACTGGGACTTCACATTTAGTCTGTGAGGCTGGAGGCTGAGGAGAGGCAGGTAGGAAGGGGGATTGAAGGTTTTAGTTATGTTTTAAGCAGTTTAATGTGGCTTACTGCATTATGGGTTAGCAGGGGAGTTAATTGCTTTAAGAAAATGAATGAAGGGGTGTGTGACACAAAGGATAGAGGCGTGAAGGGTGATGGTGGAAAGGAAAAGGAAGAAAGAAGAGTGGGGGAGCTGAGAAAGAGGGGGTGAAAATTTATAAAAATTGGCTGAGATTGTGTATTCATGTAGTCATTCATTCTTTCAAGTAATGAATAGTTACTGAGCAGCATCGGGCATTGAGCTGGAGGGAAGACGGGCTCTAGCATTCCTGAGTTGATTTTCTACTGGAAGATGTAGAGCTCCCAAAATGGGCAATTACTATGGGAGCACATAGTGTTAGAGGGTGGTTCTCAGAAAAGGGGAGTGTCCCAGGACCCCACCCCTACCTCAAGCCAGAGAGATCCAAGACACCCTAAGACTACAAATCCCATAATGCCAATATCACTGAAGGAAGGATGCTGAGGACTGAGGGTGGAGTTAAGCAATGGTTTTTGGTATTTAAAAAGCAGACATGTGACCTTTGGAGGGGAAGAATTGCTCATGGTTGTGGATCGCCAGGTTTTTGGAGTGCGCCATTGAGATTCCAGCTCAGCGGAACCGGTAGGACACATTCACCAATTTATTATCTTTTCCCCTTCCCTTTTTGTAAATAAATCCCTTTTTAAAATTTTATTGTGTGTGTCTCCAGTTGAGTCTTATAAGTCCCTTTTAAGTGCACGGGTGAGAACCCACAGACGGGCACCCCATTTACATAGGGCTGCCCCATAACAACAGGAGGTGGCACTGGCTCAAGGGAATGATGTGGGAAAACTCTGGAATAGGTGACCTCTAAAAACTATGAACTAGTTCGCAAAGTCAAATAGTGCAATAAGGCCATGGAAAAAATGGACATGGATGAGGCTATCTGGTTGACAAGAAGAAATTGATGACCTCCAAGAGAGCAATTTTGGGCAAATTAAAGCTATGGCAAAGGCAGTGTTTTAAAATACAGTATATGAATGGAAAATTTGAAGTACAGTAGGCCAAAAGATCAGGAGATAACTGCCATTGGAGAGAGGGTTTATTATTCACACTTCCTAAGAGGCTCAGACGGGCTGTGCCATGGAAGGGGGACCTTGGGGGAGCACACGGGGGAGCACCAGGGTAGGTCAGGAGGCAGAGGGAGTGAGGGGAACTCTGCGCAGGAACCTTCCTGTGGTTTCCATGCAAGGAACAGATGAAGCAGGGTAAATAGACATGGGATCAGCTAGTTTGAATAGTTTGATTGGGTTCTGGGGCACGTTCCCGGATTGTCTGATCCCTGGCTCTGGGCTGATGAGGCAGGAGTCTGTGGCCTGGAATGGGAGAGCCCTGTGAAGGGCCAGTGAAGGAGGTGGCTGGGCTACTGGCTCTGGTTAGTTCCTTTATTTCTGAAAAGCTCCGGTGAGTTGTTGTCTCTCTGGGAGTGGGCTCTCCGTGGGAGGGACAGTGCCTCCAGGCTCAGCAGGGCCTCTGCTGTCAAAGCATCAGAATACAGGAAATAAAAGACTTGATTAACACAGGCTGGGATTGATGATGGATAACATTTAGTGGATACCCACTACGAGTTAGTTCTCTCCTTAGTAATTTATCTGCTTTAGCTCAATTCTCACAGCAATGTTAGGA
>PVIJ01008242.1:31609-67942 GCA_004024925.1 Scalopus aquaticus
CCCCCCCCGATGTCTCAGATCACTTTTCAAGGTTTGGTTTGACCCTTTGTTTGACCCTTTGTTTGGTCTTCTATATTCCACATATCAGCCACACCATCCAGTATTTATTTGTTCTACTGACTTATTTTGCTTGGCAATAATCCCTTCCAACTCCATTCATGTTGACACAAGTGGCATGAGGTTGTTTTTTTTTTTAATTGTTAGGATTAAATACTAGTTTACAGCCGAGAAAACAGAAGACCAGAGAAGTTAAGTAACTTGAGCTACGTCACACAGCTAGCACGGTGTGCCTGAACAGAGTACAGCCCAGCAGGCTAGCTCCTGGACTGAGGGTCTCAGTTCCTGTACTATATTGTTTTTCTAGTGGATGCCAAACTGCAGCAGAGTAAGTTACACCCATTCAACAGCGACAGTCATAATGAAAGTTGAGAATTTCTTGCATTTCTTTGTGGCATTCTTTTCAAAACTCTCCATCTGTTTCTGTTGCTTCCATCATGATGGAGATAATGGCATTTTGTTGTGGGATTAACTGTGGATCAGAAAGATTTTGAGGTTTTTCCAAAGAGACTTAGTTCAGTGGGGAGCTGGACCCCCAACTTTGGCTCTACTGAAAGGGATGAGGGTTTCCTCCCAGGGCACACCCAGGCTTCCTTGCATTCTGCATTCATTTGCATGCGCATGAAGTGTCTCCAGGTTTCCTGGAATCTTTTGCAATCCTGTGTACTGTTCTTTTTATAAAGAAGGGGCAAAGAACAGTTTGTGCTGAAGCCTTTGCAACACTGAATGAGCCCAAATGAGATTTATTCGGTAATTATGTTTTCTTAACGAAGTTTGAAGGAGGCGGTAACGAACAAGGCTTTATTCAGACGCCACCAGTCCTCGGCATTAAATGGGGCTTTGACAGCAGAATCATAAACAAAAGATGGTGAAGGGTTCAAATTTCAAAGACCCCAGTGAGTTGGAGAGGAAGGAAGGAAATCCTGAGATTTGGGGTATATGTCTTGCCATTTTTAAAAAAATAAAATTTGATTGATTTGCTATTGATTTTCAAAACTTGCAGGTACAACTTTGCTTCTACATGTGGGTAAACCTCACCTCACCCACCCCCAAAGACGTCAACCTAGTAGTGAGCACAGCACTAGGACTTCGGTGTTGTGGCTTCCGGGAAGCTTCTGCACAACCCTGTTCTGGTGGCTAAGGCTGCGGGATGTATAATAGGCTTCAGTTATTATGAACACTTCTTGCAAGTACTGAAGGTGGGGTGCTCAGTCGGAGACTGGGGCTCAGGCTCCAGCCTAGAAAAGACCCTCGGAGGCCTGTAGTGTAAACTGAGTTCCTTTAACCCTTGGAGGTGATTGGACTGGCCTTCAGAAAAGACTGAGCCTAGGGGAGTATCCTGTCACAGGGCAGCAGAGTTAGAAGGGGAAAGAGGGAAACAGCTCTTGGGAACCCCTGTGCTGCTGGTCATTAGAAAGAGAGCCTTGTCAAGGTCAAAGTCAGGAGAGCTTGCAGACCTTGACTTCTGGTTTGTCATAAAATTGTCTTACCCAGATGTGCTGCCTCCAGAACTTCTGACCCACCTGCTATAGGCCACACCTTTCCCTCCACACCTTTGCTCAGTGATTTTAAGCAGAGCTTCAGCCTAAACATTGGTGTTCCCACATGATGTCCCATAGAATGTTCCCATATGCCTTGAGTCTTCTTCTCAGACCCAGATCACAAGTCTCATCTACCTTTCTCATGGGGGACAGGACATCTATAAGTGCTTTATGAATTGAAATGCTGTCAATACCAACAGTTCTCCATGGAGGTGTTTTTAATACTTTTCAAATTTGAGATATAATTGGGGTATAGTAACATTCCCTTCTGCTGTGTACAGTTCTTTGAGTTGTGCCCAACACATACAATATGGGGCCACCACCTTCATCAAGGTATAGGACAGTCGAGCTATCCCTAGAAATTCCCTTGTGTGATTTTTTTGTCAGCTTCTTGCCCCACTTCAGGCTTTTGGCAACTACTGATCTGTTTCTGGTCTTGTAATTTAACTTTTTCCAGGAGATCGGGTAAATGGAATCATATAAGGCTATTGGCCTAATGCTTGTGTTCTTTCCAGAATTCATGTGTTGAAGTCTAACCTCCAAAGCAATGAGTGGTATTAGGAGGTGAGCCCTTTGGGAGGGCTTTAGGTTATCGGAGTGGAGCCCTCATGAATGGGATTAGCACCCTTGTAAATGGGACCTCAGAGAACTCCCTTTTCCCTCCCACTTTGGGAGGACACCATGTGAGAAGACAGCTGTCTGTGAACTAGGAGGTAGGCTTTGAAACCACTGGTGCTTTGATCTTGAACTTCCCAGACTGCAGAACTGAGTAATAAAATTCTATTGCTTATAATCCACCTAGTCTATGATATTCTAAGATGTATAATATGTAGCCTTTTTGATCTGGCTTCTTTCACTTAGCAGAATGCATTTGACAGTCAATCATGTTGTTACCAATACCTGAAATGTATTCCTTTTTATTACTACGTGGTATCCTGTCCTGTGCACGGTGTCTCTCCACTCACCGATTGGAGGACATTTAGGTTGTTTCCAGTTTGGGGCTGCAATGTGCAAGGCTGCTGTTTTATAATGACATACACTGAGGAGGCATTGTGTAGATTCGGTGGCTTCATGCTCCCTTCCACAGTGGCAGAGGAGGGGCGACTACTGGTGTCCATGGTTTGGTGCCCTTCAAGGTTCAGGATGTTCCAACCCAATGAGGACATTTCCTGCTTCCTGCAGGTCTTTCAAGTGTTCTGCTGGACATTTATTTATGTAAGTGATTAACCTACTTATAAAGGGCTGAACCTGAAACCCAGGTTCTATTATTCTATTTTATTTGTAAGTGCAGAAGATTTTTGTAAAGATTTCTCATGTATTGAATTTTCCATTAATGTAATTATTAAGTAAATTGGAAAGACTGTACTTTGTTTTGACTTATACCAAAAGTTGTTCAACGTTTGGGAAAATCACATCGTTAGTCACTCCTGTCTGCTCAGCTTGTGGTATTTGAGTTGCCAACACGATACTCCTGTGTCAGTCTGAATTTATAGTTGCTGATTTCATTCTTTGTAAAGGTGAAGCCACCTGACTACTTCATTACGTCTTTGAGTTTAGTCATGCTCAAGTAATTGCATAATGAACTACTTATTATCTTATTGTAAATTACTTTCTTTCCATTACTCCTTTATGTTATAATTAAGGAATTATGTGGATTTAAAAAAATTAGGTATGTAGCTATATATGAATTTTTTGCAGAATAGAAAAGGGTATGATAAAATATCTGTTGTAGAAAAAAAAGTGTTGATTTTATTCACTATTCTTCGTAAAAATTAGGAGGTCAGGACACTTTATCCAGCTTTATAGACAGGGCCATGTCCTCAGTAAAAGGTCAAGGTTGACCACTGGCAATTTAAGAAAATATTAATGTCTAGAGCTTACTGCGGCACAGGGCTCAGTTCTTTTGATCAGATCCACAGGCATTTGGGAAAAAAATAGCTCAACAGTATTTATTGCGCTCTTACTAAATACCAGATGGTATCACGGTCCACGAGGAGTATTCTAGTGGTAGTGGTGGTTTTAGGAAGTCATACATACAGATTATATATATGCACATATATGTACACACACTCTGCACACATGCTACACACACATACGTACATGCATATGTACAAATAAGTGAAAAAGATAATTGCATGCACTTAAAAGTACTAAGAAGATGATCAGTTAATGACTTTAGCTAGGGTGTAGGGAAAGTCTCTCTGAGTTCAAACCTATACGGTAAGAAAGAGGCATGTTGGGAAGATTTAGGAGGCTAAGCATTACAACCACAGGGAATAGCAGGGATAAAGCCCCTGAGCTGAGAAGCATATGGGGATGTTTTGAGAACAAAAGAAGACCAGGTATCTGGAAACATGGAGAACAGAGGAAGAGTGGAAGGAGGTGGATTCAGAGAAGGCCGCCGGAACTGAGTGATTGCAGTCTTATGCCCATGGCTAGATGTTGGGGTTTTATTGTTTGCTGTGGGAAGCCTTTGGGTTGTGTTAAACATAGGAATGATGTGATCTGAGCTGTGCTTTAGAAAAAACACTGTGGCTGCCCTAAAGTAGAGGCAGAGAGCTTGGGGAGCTGTCTCAGAAGTCCAGAGGAGAGGTGGTGGGGCCTAAACCAGGACTGGAGCGTGGAGGTGGTGACAAGTAATTGAATTAGGGATATGTTTTGGAGGTAGACTGGCCAGGAGTATGGGTCTGATTTATTTTGGCATGTGAGGGACTAGGGACTGATTCTGAGGCTTTTGGCATGAGCAACTGGGAAGAAAATGGTGCCATTTGTTGAGATTGGAAAAATTAATAAAGATAGTAGATTTGAGGAGGGAAGTTGACCTCTTTTGGCCAAGTTGTTTGAGAAACCTATTAGATATCCATATGGAGATGATCAATTAATTTTTCAGTATTTAAGATCAGATGAAAGGTGCAGTTGGGGTAAAATTCGAAAGTTATCAGCAAGAGAAATTTTAGTAAGATAGTGGCGGCATGGTTTTTAGATCTTCCCAAATCCCCACTCAAGACAGAAAAACAAAACCCCATAAGCAAAATTTATGGTAAATCTGAGTGACATGAACTTCTAAATGCAAGATGAGAGAAATAATTAAGAAATGCAAGACCTGTCATTGGTGTCCATACATGAAAAGCAGAAGATGGATTTGAGATTAAAAGAAACTCAAAGTAGCAAAGAGACATTCAGTGGGAAATATGGTGGGATAGTTTGACAGTAGCAGCTGAGTGTCTTTGGGGGCCAGGTAGTGTAGAAGAAACAAAGTAAAAATTGTAGACTTCAGTTTGATTTAGATTTGTATCACATCCATATATGGTTTCTCTGCCCCTCAAACTTGTCCACTGAAAAACCCCTAAAAACTATAACCCAGAAATAATAATAATAAAAAAAACATTTCTTATGCCCAAATTGTGGTCATATGATACCATTTTCCACTGCAAGAAACCAGGGCTTCTTGGAGAAATGGCTGATCTCAAGTCTGGGTAGGAAATGTACAAAATGAGTCTGAAACAGATCATGTCCAAAGAACTAAGGAGCCAACCTAAAGACACCACTGGCCAACTGACAAGCCTTAATTGGGATAATAACCACAATGGATTGAAAGCCTTGGTTAAACATGGCTTTAACATGTGTATATCCGTGAGTTCATAATGACATTTTAAACATTAACTAATTGGTCGTGTCTGAGGACGATAGGAAACTAATTTGTTGTCTTGAAAGCTAGGTGAATAAAAAAAGTATCCTATCATTCTTAGATGAACTCTACCTCTGGGTAACTGAAAGTAGATGAGGGACCACATCTCTGTATTCAATTAACCAAGTTGCTAAGTGAAAACTAAAGTAAATGGTTGAATCTAAGGCCTGGGTTTTAGACACTGAACACCAGTAGTTGCTAGTACTACAGAAAGAGTTGATAGCAGACATTCTCTGGCTCCTGATGAAGAGAGTAGCATCACTTCTAGTCTTGGCCAAAGCTTTGAACCTGGGCCTGATCAAGCCTCTGATCCAGCGGCCGATTCATAAGAATTCAGGCCCAGGGGCACATGTGGAACTGCGGCCGGAGCGGGCAGGCAGTGGGATAGACAGTGGGAAGCTCCACAGGGCAGTGAAGAGATACGTTTTAAGGAACAGAAAGAGATAAAGAAGAAATCTGTAAATTATGGAGAATTGCAAGACCAACTTTCCAAAACAGACAGGACTAAACTAGTGTCTAGGAATGTCCTTAAGTGATAAAACCATAAAAGAAAAGGAAACCCAAGAAATGATGATTATAATTGGGGAAAGTGGTTACCTGTGGGAGAAGGGGCTGTGGTTGGCATGGGGACGGTGGGGTCTCTGTGTGGGGGGCAAGTTCTATTTCTTAACCTGTGTAGTTAGTATAAAAGGATTCACCCTAAATAACTCACCGAGCTATTTATTTGTCTTGTGTGGTTTCCTGTGTCTATATTTCCTTTTATGGTAGACACATAAACTTTTGTAAGAGTCATGAATACACAAGTGGAATTTAAAGCCTTGGGCATGATGAGGTCCCTTAAGACACAGTATAGACAGAAAAGACAGCCCAGGACTGATTCTCGAGGGCACCCCCTCAAGCTGAAAGTCTGGTAAGAAGGAGGATTGCGAAAGAGCAGCCGTGGAGGCAGGAAAACAAGACAGCTATGAAAGAACAGGCAAGTGAGATACCAGGGAAACCAGGGGAACGGATTTCAAGATGGAGTAAGTGATGCTTCTGAGACACTGAATAGAGTGAGGACAGAAGAGCGCCCGTGGCTCCAGTGCCATGTCTGTGGGGGTGACTTGAATCAGCTCGCCTGGGAGTGATGGAGATGAGAGCCCAGTGGGGTAGACTGAGTTAAGAATGAAAAGTAACATGAAGACTGTGGATAAAGACAGTCTCAAGGGAGAAGGGGCTTGAATGATACCAAAGGGGGACGAGGATGGACCAGGAACGCCCTTGAGCTCCCTTTGCGCCAGACAGGATGAAATCCTAACCAGCCCATGACCTGGGCACTCTGCTTGGATGGTTAACTGTGTGGCCTGTCCTGCTGAAGTCCATCACCCCTTCTTACCTCTCCCTGTCCCTCACCCTGCTCCAGCCAGTTCACGATGCAGAGGATACTAGCCCGCCACAAGGAGCCGGGTGGTGCTAAAGGCAGAGCAGGCAGGGCCTGAGGGAAGGAGGTGGGCAGCGACAGGCCAGGCAGCTCCGAGGGCCCTTAGCCAGGGTGTCTGCTCTTGTCACAACCTGCTTTGGCAAAGCTGCACCAGTTTTCCCTGTGTCTCTTGCCTGCCTTCCCTCCAAAGCTTAGCCGCAGCTGCTTCTCATTTCTGCGCGACAGGAGGGCCTGGTGCCTTATGACAAGGCAGGACCGGCCTGTCGGAGACAGAGCCAGTGGGGAGCCGGTTCTGACGTGTCCACAAAGAGGAGCAGAGTGGCCCTTTGTTCACTGACAGATCAGAGCCAAAAAGTTGGGGCAGGGAAGTTTAACAACAGGACTAGACACCCTGTTCAGAGCAGCCTGGCAGTCTAGCCCTGGTATTCGCAGCCCTTGATCCACACTTACCTGGACCCCACCCCTCTTACCCAGTTGTTACCAAGACTGCAGATCCCCACCCTGTAGCCACCCACCTGCCCATGAGCACAGATGTTCCAACAGAATGGCGTAGTGACAGAGAGCCAGGTGTGGCTTTCTTCACCCGTGTGCAGACAGCAGTAGTGTGTACTCACGGATTCTGAGGACCTGGCTTGCCAATAGGTGGGGCTATTCATAGCTGGCTGGCTCTTTAAGCCTCCCGTAGTCTGCTTTTCTGCCCTCTCTGTGGTAATTGAAGACACTTCGGGGGGAGCTGGACCAGGGTCTTTTGTCCCTGCTCTGTACCCTGTTGGGGAGGGGGGCTGCAAATCTTCAGATTAGGACGGCACACTGCCTGGGACTTGGGAGATATAGGGGACCCCAGAGATGATTTTGTAGATGAGAAAACTGGGGCCCATTTCTGGGCCTTTCTGTCCCTTCTGGAGTTTTCTGTCCCATTCTATTTATCTGAGTGAAAATAACTATCTCATATATATCGATGAAAAATGGATGAAGCTAAAATTCTGCATTGCTTGATGGGGCATTTTGGAAGAGTAAATTGATTGTGGGCCTCCCTCCCCGCCGCCCCCCACCCCACCTTGGTTGCCAATGCTCAGCGTCACTTGTACATATGCTGCTGTTTGCTGTCGTTTGTGGTGAATTCCCACTGAACTGCTTCACTCGCAAGCCTGCCTCATAGCTGCTAGTTAGCAGCAGGCCTAATCTAAAGGTCGCTTCTGGGCTGTGACAGAATCACACTCCCAGGACCACGGAGCAGGCCCGCTCCCGGGGCCAGAGAGCTGTGCCCCAACCAGCAGACCTCACGTGTGCTCTGGCCCTGCCCACCGGGACAGCCCATCTGGTGGCCAGTGTCCGTATTTGGGGACTACAGATGGCTGGCGGCATGACACAGAACAGCTTGGGATCTGGATGACATGGGCCATTGGCTGAACTGTGCAGCTCCAGCCAGATGCCTGCCCCACAGATGTGGAGCTTTGTCCTTGCCCCCCTCCCCCAGCCCACTTGCAGCCTCCCGGAATTGTCAGGCAACGACTGTGGACTGTGCCGGCTGGCCCTGTGAATACACAGCCCGCTGTGCCTGAGCTTAGCAATGGGCTGCAGTGAGGCCCTGGGGACAGTTATATGCCATCCTTGCCGCGGCTTTTGATTCGAAGATCAAGGGGAGGGGACTCAGGACAATCACAGCTGACCTTCAGCGCCTGCCTCCTACCCCGCCCCTACTCCCACTGCATGCGAGTAGCAGAACCTGCAGCTGCAGGGAGGGCAGGGACTGGGGCATGCCGACCCCACTCATCGCAGCTGCTGGGGCCCTGTCTGAGCAGGAGCTCAGCCTCCTGGTCTGGGTCCAGCACCCAGAGAACCCCAGCAGGGAGAGGCCAGGTGATCTGCTCACATCACCTGGTGGCCTGGGTGGCTCTTTGGGTTCTGCCCGGGAGCTTGCCTCCCTGAGTTGGTCCAGAAGAGATGGCCCCAGTTACTGTGTTTCCATGGAGCTGAGCGACTGGTGAGTGGTGGGGGCGCTGTGTGGTCCCCCTCCTTCCCCGTCAGTCAGCCCCTTCCTTGTGAGGGTCTCAGTGCATCTGTCAAGTGCAGTGGCCCCTCACCCTTCTCCTGCCTTGTGCTGCGCAAGTCGCTCTGATTCTGAGCCGGCTCGCCTTTCCACAGAGATGGCATCTTTCTTGAGTTTTGTATGAACCAAACGGCCAAGACTGCCTTGAGGTGCCTGGCCTTGCCTCACCCCTTTTCTGGTTCTGAGAACTGCGGGCTATGTGTGAAGGCCATGCCCAGACTCCTTCACTGGGGCCAGTAAATGCTTCAGAACCCACCGCTGCGCTCCCTCCCCTGGCGTGACTGCCAGCACTGAGCACTCACAGATGCCAGGTGTCATTCTGAGCTTCTGCAGCCTTCACTCATCTCCTGTTCTCAGCAGCCCCGTTTGGAGATTGAGGAATTGGAGACAGAGAAGTTAAGAAACTGGCTGCAATCCTGTCTTTCCACAAAGACCGACACGCTCCCTTCCCAGCAGCTCTCTGCTCATGTGAGTGCCACAGAGGGGACCTTATCCCTTCAGGTCGGATAGAAAATGCCTTCTGTGGTCCTAGGAAGCAGTGTCGACGCACACGACTCTTATGTGCGTGTGCACACGCACGTGCTTATATCCACACAGTCCTTTTCTTGCTGGCCTCCCTCCCTCGCACCAGAACCCTTGAATGTTGTAGTGGATGCTGATGCTTGTGAGAGGGGCAGGCCCTGTCCCGCCCCAGGGCTAAAGGGGAGCAGCCCTGTGAACAGACAGGGCTCGGGAGTAGGTGTGGTCGTGGAGGTGACGGCCAGCCACCGAGAGCTGGGAGTGAATCTGACCTGGGACTCTGGAGACAGACTGTCGCCTCAGAAACTGAGGAAAGGTGGTATATTAGAATCTTGCAGTCAGCACGAAGGCCTGGAGTCCCAGCCCCGCTTGTCGCCGTGGGAGGTGGGCACAACAACGTGTGCTGGGCCTCGGCTTAAGGTTTAGCACAGATGAGGTCTCGTCAGTGTTTTGGGAGTTTTATTTTGTTTGTTTTTTACCAACTAGCTCTGTGTCTTTGAACAAATCAGCCAGTCTCCTTGTGCTGCAATTGTCCGATCGTATCTGTCTTGACCACTTGTGAAGACTGGGGTAAGGGTAGGCCATTTACGTGGATGAAAGCGCCACTGAATGGGAACTTTGCTCTTCTCAGAGAATGACCTGCATGGGAGACGGGGGCCTCCAGTTAGGGCACAGATGACGGGATTGTGTCTTTAAGGTGCTAGCAGGAGAGACTAGCGACAGCTACAGCGTCAGGTACCATTCTCCCTGCACCCTAGTCTCTCCGTGAAGTGACTGTAAAGCACTTTGCAGTGACAGAGTCTTTTATAAATACTTCCTAATAACAACCTACACGAGTTCCAGGGGGAGCGGGGCTGGCAGGAGCGTTAATGAGGCTGTTGGGTTTCTGTTAAAGCGGCCTCCATCAGACTCCCGCCGAGATCAGCCACTGTGTGGGGCACTGGCCTCCTCCTTCCTCTAGGCCTGGACACAGGATGCAGTAGGATCTACGGCCGTCCCCAGCTCATGTCAATCAGTTCAGCTTTTTGTTGTTTATACGTTTTACTTTGAGGTTTTAATTGGTACTTTGTAGGCAGGGGAACAAAATGCTGAAGGACTGTTTCTCTGACTGATGGAGGCAGAGATTGCAGACAATGAGAAGAAGCAAGGCAGCTATCATTTATCTGGGGCTAGACCCTGGGCACAGCCCAGCAACCCAATAACCAACCAGAGGATGAAGTGTCCTTTTTCCAGGGAAGACATGCGGGAGCAGGAGGTGAGATGGGTGGATGGAATGGGGCCATGCGGGGTCCATGGGATGGTGTTTGTATAAAAGACTCATGAGGAGATTTATGTGGAAGTTAGTGCTGGAAAAAGCAACCATTCTAAGTGGAATATTAATGGAATCCATTTTCTTGCCATCTCCTGCAGGAACACTTTGGAAGTACAGGGGAAAAAAATCACTTTGCAATAATAACTGTTATTTATATAAGAGAACAGCATTGGATAGATCAAAATGTGAGGTTTCAAGGTAATAACTGGACCCTCAGAATCATCATTATCCATTTAAAAGGCAATTTCTGGGCTAGGAAATTGATAGAAAAAAATGGCCCAATTCTATCCCGGTGGTAAATAAATTTGCGTTTCAGTTTTATTATTTGATTTCATTCTGAATCTGATGGGACTCGGTGACTGAAGGATATGGAGGAGGGATATAAATGAGAATGACCTTCCCCAGAGCATCTTTATTGATGTCCAGAGATGACAGTGGCGAGAAGCCCTGAGCTCCCTCCTCGTCACAGCTGGAGGGAAATCAGCGGAGACAGAGGAGCAATTCTTGCCAGAGTCCACTGGGCAGCTTCTGGAAAGTTTACTCCCAGCTCCTGTAATTCCCTGCTCTCCCACCTGCCAAGTTAACCACCATGGATGAACATTCCTCTGGATTTTTTCTATTCACTAAATCTATACTTTTCCCTTTTTTTTGAAAAATGAGGGAGTCATTCTATACAGAAATGTATTGCAATCGACCTTTTCCACTGTTTTGTGAACAGCTTTCCACGTCGCAGGTTTACATGTACCTATGTACTTCTTTTTAAACGTTCATCTTTATATGAGTAGTCCAGCACTTAAGCTACTCTTCGCCTTTTGATGGGTGTGTAGGTTGTTTCTGTCCTCGAATGTTTTTTAAAATTATGTTTATTGAGGTATGATTTACAGCACTGTACATGTTTTAGGGCTGTAGGCTCACAGCTCCCCGACCACCAAGCCCGATAATCAGCCCCCATATTCCATTGGGCTGTTTCCATCCTCGCACTTAAGTCTTCGTACTTTTGCGGGAGTATTTCTGGAGAGCAATTCCTCAAAGTGAAAAATTTGGATCAAAGGGTATGGACATTGTAAATCCGAATCAACTGAGTGTCGCAGACTTTGAGACATGAAGCTGACAACCTCTGCCATCTAAGTCAAAAGAATTCTCGTAATGTCAGACAGATGGGCAGAACTCTGAAAGATCTCTCTGGATATTGGTGCTCTTGCTTATTTAGAGATAAACGTTGAGGAGGAGATGGAACTGGTTTGAGAATATGAAGTGTTGAGCCCCAACCCCATGGATGCTGTCTGTGTGTGCCCTGGGAGTGTTGGAGAGGGATGACAATCACCTCTGCTGGTAGTAACAGTTACACTGAGCACTGACCATGAGTGGGGCACCTGCCAAGGCCAGCACTGGGTTTCTGGCCCTGCCATTGAAGAACTCAGGGCTCGGGCATGTTTGGTTTTTTTTTTACTTCTTGCCATTGGAGACCATCACAGACACTTTACAGTTATTATAAGGATTAAATGTGATAATTCTTGTAATATTGCTTTGTAACGTAGAAAGTGCTATTTAAATGTCAATGTCTTTATTAATAACCTGAGATTTATGTAAAGCTGACAGAGTATTCCCCCACTTCTCCCAGCCTCCACCACACTGCTCAGAGTTCCAAGACCTCTAGAACAGAAGTGTGTTTTATCCTCTTTGCTTTTGACCTTAGAAGTTATTAACCTCGCTATGCCAGAATTTCCCTTCTGAGAGCTTGAAGGAAATACAGTTGTATAAGAGGAGCAGCCCTGTGGTGATGAGGAGCAGCTTTCACCTGAAAGCATCCATCCAGTTGAGAACACCTAGGTAAGCATACTCTGCTGATTTTTAGATAGAGTCTGGGACAAGTAAGTCAACACGTGGGTTAGGTAGGTAGGTAGGTAGGTAGGACAGATAGATAAGTAGGTAAGTCCGGTAGATGGGCAGGTAGGACAGGAAGATAAATAGGAAAGAGGGATGGATGTGTTACTGGAACCAAGCTGCCTTAGCAGCTTGGGTGTCTGCAGGAGCGGTGGGGCCTCTTATCCCGCTGCTCTAGAGTAAGTTATGGCAGTTGCTCCTGCCCAGTAACTGCCGTTTTTTGTATGGACCAATCAGGTGCTAGGAGCTGATGGGTCGGTCCAATCAGCTCCAGGATTGAACATGGTCCAATCAGACTGATGGATGGTACTCTGGGAGAGGATATAAGCCAGGATTTTCTAAAAAGAAAAAAAAAGATTGAACCGAGGGGGAAAAGACAGAGAAAAAGAGAGGGAAAAAAAAGGAGAAAATGTTGAACCGAAGAGGAAAAAAAGGAGAAAAGATTGAACCGAACAGGAGAAGACATGACACGACCAGCCCCCAGGAGAAGAAAGATGACGGTTCCAGACTCCGAAGAGAGAAGAGAGAAGTCAGTTCCTGGCAGCTGAGAAGAAAAGAAAGAAGAAAAGAAGCTCCAGCAGCCGCCCTCCGAGGAGGAAGAGAAGCCGAAGGACTCTGCAGAGACTGGGCCTCCGTTCCGGTCTCTGACGTAGCCTGAAAGGAGCCCCAGAGGCCTGCGCCTGGTGTCTCAGAGGCCTGTTTGTTGGCCTAACCCAGCACCTCCCAAGGAGCTGCCGTCCCCGCTGCGTTCTGGGCGAGGCGGCCACCACCTGAGGCTGCAGCGAGTTCTCTGTTTCCCCCGTTTGTACAATAAACCCCATGTTTGCTGTTGTTCCTGTCGCCTGAAGTCTCCTGCAGTTGTGCGCTTGGGTGAGACCCACAGACAGTGACCTGTCCTCTCATCAGGCACTGTCCTTTGTTGTATTAGGCCTTTTGGCCTTTCGGGGCATTTTGGTGGCTCTTGCCGCAGAGCCTGGGCATTTGAGGCCTGTTCTGCCCGATTTCAGTTGGTGACCACAAAGGGACTAGACACCCCTTCTGCCCGATTTCAGATGGATAGGTGGATAGATGGATAGATGGATGGACAGACAGACAGATAGATAGGATGGGTAGATGGGTAGGTAAGTAAGTGGGTAAGGTAGGTAGGTAGAAAGATCACAGGAGCAAGATGAGAAGAGCAAACTGCCCTCCTGTCTGCCTGGCCAGGGCAGGCTCTGTGCTCTCAGGACTCAAGGACTCAGGGTGCTCGGTGCTAGCATAGACAGTGCCCTCGAGCCAGGGAACTGTCCTAGATGGCGGATGGGGAGGAGCTTGCCCTTACCCAAAAGGTAGAGTCAAGTTTCCATTTGTATTCAGCCATACTATGGAGACATGAAGAAATACTCAGGAGGGACAAGGATCAGACAGAAGGGTCCCTGTCATTCTCAGAACCCCAGAGTCCCCACAAAAAGGCTGCACCCAGGGCAGCACAGGTTTTTTTTAACCTTCTCTTAGCACATCCCTCTGTAGACTTGCAGAGAAAAAGCTTAAATTCATGACGTCACTATGCGTGGAGGCAGGGGTTGGAGGATGAGGTCAGTTCTACAGAGTGGTTAGGCCTGGAATCCCCCTTCCTCCACTGATAAGTTATGTGACCTTATGTAAATCACTTAACCTCTCTGAACCAGACTTCTCTTATTTCTTCCTCACAGACTTAATTAAGTGAGTTAAAATGTCCAGAACATAGTAATCTCTCAATAAATGGTGGCTCTGTGAGGTACAGCACATGAGAAGTAACAGCTGTGTGTATTAGTGTCCAGTTCTAACAATTAAGGTCCATAAACTCAGGTTTTCCCCAGTATCAGCAGATACTGTTTTGATGTGCTAACTATCCCCAATGAGAACCGTAACCACCAGTTACACAAATAAGCAGTGAGTGGGCTAGCAGAGGTTTTTCCTCAGCTATTAATCCGCTGGTCATTAGTTCACATTAGTTGGAAGCTGATTAACTACAAGTCCTAACAGGAACTGGGCAACCTCAATTCTGACTGAGACCTGCACATCCTCGGCCTGTCTTGACTTGCTGCAGTCTCCTCCCATCCCAGGGTTTGTGACAAACCCAGTCAATGTTAGGGGTGGTGAAGATGTCTGGAAGGAAGCCAGGAAGTGATGGGAAAAGTCCAAAATCCCATAAACGGATTACGCTAGATGTAAAGTCAGGAGTGTGAAGGTGGTTTGAATCTCATGAAAAACTTCAACAAATAGCTAAGGCTTTAGAAATTGCTTTAGAAATATTCAGAGCAGTGTGGGGGTGGGGACGAGGAGATGAGAAGAGGCGTGCAGGCTGCCAGGATTCCTGATTGTGTTTACTGTCATCCCCATTTGTGATACTTTTGCCTAGTGATTTATTTTGAGCGTGGCCCAGTATTACTGTTAATATTTTTAGTATTGTGGTTAGTATTGCAAACATTTTGTCAGCTAATTTAATCAGAATTTTACCACAGTTTCTGGAAGAGGGCACAGGGCCTAGCCCAGAATCTGTGTGGGCCAGGCCTGTATGCACGCATGCATACATGCGCACACACACACACCAGTTCTCAAGTCTCATCTTTTCCGAGAGTGCTTTTTCCAAACAAGATTCAGGGTGAGGGCCTTGCGGGTTTGAATCCTTAACATGATGAGTGAACTTGACTGTTTGTAACCCAAGCCCATGATCCAGTAACTAAATGGTTTAATTAAGCTTATCACTGCTACCCCGAGCCAGGCGCCTCTGTGGATTAATGTAACTAATTCAATATCCTCTCTAAGAAGCGCCATCGGGGAATGTGATTTTGCTCCGAGGACCAGCCTCCAGTCTCTCCATTGGCTACTGAGACCTGGTTGGGTGTTTGTCTAGGAAGTCCCTGACAGCTTAATTCCTCTCCCTCCATTGCCTTTCTCAAGTGGTTGGCTGTTGTAGCCACTGGAAACCTTCCCCAACTCCCCCTTTCTACTTCTATCTCCTTCTACCCCCTGCTGAGCACTTTTAATTTGCTTAGAATAATTGATTCTGTCTTCTTCTTCACCTCATTTTCCCCTTGCTATTATTTATCACCTTTAAGCCTCTTCTTAATATAAACCAGCCCTGGTGTCTGGGGGGAGGGAAGGAACAAGTCCTAGAGGGGTGCATGTCAGGCAGGTACTTGGTGCTCCTCTAGCTTTGGGATCCTGTTTCTGCTTCTCCAGACTCTCTCACGCACTGGTGCCCACATGGCGGTGGCCCCAGTGTCCAGAAAGTTCCTGGCACACAGTAGAATAGTGCATAGCTGTAGAAGAGAACAATGAATGGATGACACCTGCCTTATCTTTTCCTGCTCTGACATTTGCACCAGTTTCTCGCCTGATGGGTGAACGCCATCCCCTGCCCCTCACTCCTACTCATCTTCTAAGACACCAAACCCATTCCCTCCATAAGGCTCTCCTTGGTCGCCATTAGGAGCCATCTCTCATTTCATTAAAGAGGAGACTGGCCCCTCGAGAATCACCTTTCCAAACCTGTCCAGTAATATATCCAGGGGAGCCCTCCAGAGCTCCCTGCACCTCTCTCCCGGGCACTTTGTCATTTATTTTCTATTTTATTAATTGCTATTTCCTCCCTCCTATTTTATGAGCTCCTGGGGCATCAGGATCATGGGATATTTTTCTTTGGGGCCCACCCAGTGGACGGCACAGCGTCTGCTACCCAGTGCTGACCCTCCATCAGTGTTTATCAGTGTGTATGGTGGTGATCATAGTACCTGGATAGTATTCAGTGTCTTCATACATGTTCTCAAGTTCTTTGCATAAAAAAGAGAAAAGTTCCTGTTAAAACACTGGACAGGGCCTCCCTGGTGGTGCAAAGGGTTAAGCGCAGCGCTATGAAGCTATCCAGAGCCACTATAGCACGAGTTCGATACCCAGCCAGGGAACTTCCCATGTGGCGCAGCAGACCTCTCCTGCCTTGCCCGCTGCTCCCCTCAGCAGTGTACTTCAGTCCATCTGTCTGATCTGCTCCCCACTCTGTCTCTGGTGAATTCTCTCACCACCCCACACCTCTGGCCTACGCCCCAGCTTGTATGCATAAATAAATAAATCTTAAAAAACAAAAACAAAAATAAAACCAATGGACAGTGAGGTCTCCAGAGTCCCTTGGGGGCTTGGGAGCAGGATAGCCTGGATCAGTTGTAATCCTCCATCTGTCTAGGGCTGTTACAGAAATCGGCCTTTCTGTAACATCTTTCTCAGGACAATGTTAAGCCCCCATTTAACCAAATTCTGAGCAGTCATTGATATGTGCACTGTGATAGAGAATTGAGACCTAAAGAACCCAGAACCTCTTTAGCAAATCAACTTTGTATATGGCATCAGCTACTCTTCCCCTGGATTAACAACTTGTGGGTTTGTGTTCTGCTCACTTGCTTGGGTTCTGTGGCTATTTTCAAGTTTTTAAAGTCACTGTCTCCTCCTCCTACTGACCCCTGAGGAGTGGACCTTGGGCCTAGGTTGAGGTGGGTATAGGCAGGAATGAGAGGTCCATGGTTTGGGGTTTGGAGGCAGAGTCACCTTTGTGCTGGCCCCTAGACTTGTTTTGCCTCAAGGGAGTACTGACAACACCTCTCCAAGCCCCCACGACAGTGTTCGCTGAGCTGATGCAACCGATCTGATGCAACTGGCAAAGGCAAGGATCGCTCTAGAACTCCTAAGTAGCTGGCCCTGGCTGAGAGCTGCGGAGCCTGGCTAGAAGGAAAGGTCCTCCCCTCTCCCGTGGCCCAGGTGCTGTGGGCTTGACCGGGGTGGGGGCGGGGGGAGGAGGGGGGGGGCTACAGGGCCAGTGAGCCTCTGTCTGTTTGCCCGGGGGTGACCAGGAGTTACAGAGAAACAGACAGTCCTGCTCCTGCCCCAGTGCCATTCACACCAGGAGAAGAGCAGCTGCAGAACTTTCCAGGCAGATAGCTGAAGGACTCCCCAGAAGGGGCCACCCCCGTGGCCCCAAAAGCCTGGTTTGGCCAGCTGAGAATGGAGGGTCAAGCACAATTGGCAGAATCCCCCAGAGGAAAGACAGCAGGAGGGTAGAGTGTAGGTGGGAAATTCTTCCCGCCCCCCCAGGGCTCCTTATCTCATGAAGGCGGCCTTGGGAGGACTCCGTGGGAGACTGAGGGACAGCAGTGGGGTGGCAAAGAATTTTAGAATCTCTTTAAAAGGTATCATATTGGCTGACGGATGAGAGAGAAATCAGTCTGGCAGTGGCTCCCAGGGTTAGGGTTGTCTCTGTGAGTGGGAGAGCCGCTCAGTAACAGTCTTTCTCAGCAGAGCAGGGCATGGAAGGGAGGCCAGAGCCTGGGCAGGGCATCCGACCGTGTTAGCACTGGACAGAGCTCACAGGGCCCAGCCAGGTTACAGGTGGGGAAACTGAGGCAGAGATGAGCCCTGACCCTGAGGCTCTTGACAGCCCCAAGCTGATACTACTCTGTGAAGGGAAGAGGGGAAGCTACTGAAAGGATAGAGCCTCTTTGTGTGTCACGTCGCGGTTCACGCACACTGTCGTCTGTACAAGCCTGTGCTGTTGACTTGAAAAAATGAACTGTTGAGGCATGTGGTCATGGTACCCCTGGGCCCTTCCCTGGTTGCGAAAAGGGTTCTTCACATTGGAAACCTCCTCTAAAACTTCTCAAAGGGAGGCACTCCGCGGGCTGTTTATGGGAATAATACAGTGATTTGTATGTGGTATTGACTGGCTATCACCTGCATTGCGAACTTAGTGGGTTTCTAATTCACTTGCTGTTGATGAGTTGTTCTGTCTGAGACCTCAGATAAAGTATTCCCCACGATCTTCCCCAGGTTAGGCAGTACCCGCTGTTTTATCACGGCACAGAGCACCGAACTCAGGGACGTGAAGTCATTTGCTCAGAGCTGGTTAGTGGTTGTGTCAGAATTTGAATTTGGGCCTGTAGGGCTCTGAAGACACCTGTGCCATGAAAGCTTTTGAGTAAAATTTAGGCAGCAAGTGGTCTTTGCCCTGTATGTAGCTGCGTCGAATGTGAACTGTGTCCAGGAGAGGAGGCGAGAAAGCTCCAGTGTGAGCATCTCAATGGAGAGGGAGCAGTTCCTTTTCACCTTGGTGGGAGGTCCCCCCTTCCAGGCTTGCCGCCCAGGCCCCCTGCATGAATGCAATCAACCGGCTCTCTGTGGCTTGCTCAGAATCCGGCGCCTGGCAGAGCCCTGCCAGTGACTGTCAGCGGGGGAGCACGTGGCTAGGAGGCCGCTGAGCTGGGGCAGAGGACCAGGCGCGAGTGCTGCAGCGCTCTTGCAATTAAAAAAGAAAAAGCCATGGTGGTTCTTGGCTCCGAGTCCCAATTTGCATCTCATCTGGGAGTCATTTGCATAGGAAGTCCTACCGGTAGCTTTATGAAATAAAATAAATAAAATGAATGGGCCGGTGAGACTGCCAAGCGGACTCCCATCGCCTGTGCTCTGAGGGGGAGTTATTGCTTTGTTGGGTTTCCCTTAGCATTCCCAGGAGCCCTCACTGCAAGGTTGTTTGTGGGGCGGGCTTGAGGCAGGTTTCAGCATACAGGTGTGAGGGAAGGAGGCAGGTCAGAGATATACTGGGGCAGCTCCTGGACTCAGTCAATGGACCCAGCTCTGCGGGTCTCTCCCACCCTCCCTGCAGGGGCCTTTCTCCCTTCTTACCCTGGCTTGGGGGCTGGGTAGCTTCCTCAAAGGCAGTTCTCCATGCTAACTAAGCCCAGTAACCCCTGGGCAGCTGTCATAATCCGGGTTCCCGGGTCTAGTCTCAGAGGCTGATAGGGCACAGCAAGAGCGAACCCAGACGACTGGAGGGTGGGAAGTGACACTTCAAGAACCTCTGGTTCGAGGTGTTGGGGGTGGGGGCTGCCAGTTGCCAGTGTCCCTGCAAGGTGACAGTGCCCTTTCCCCAGGACACCTGCCTTTTCCCCAGGCCTCAGTCCTCACACCACAGCCTTTGTGCCTCCTCCCACAACCTGGAAGAAGAGATGACCAACTTCTAGTGGCAGAAGAGGAAAAGACCCTCAGCCTGGCCAAGGTCTGCCCAAGGTCAGACTTCAAGCAGGAAGCAGAATTTGACTTAAAATCTCGTTCTTCAGACCTAAAATCCTACTGCCTTTTAGTAGGGGTGGGGAGGGAGAGTCCTTGAGATGAGGCCACAGCGCTACTGGTGAGACTCAGCATAGCCGTTTCCCACATGATCAGATGCAGTGGTCTGGAGGAGAAGGGTCACTTCGAGTCACAGCCTGCCCAGGGTGGGCCAGTCCCTGACCTAAGAGTAGCTGCAAAGATCAAAGTCACCCCGTCTTTGCTAGGAGGTGGGGAGATTTGCTCCTTTTTACACCCAGGGATACTTGGACCGAGTGGGCCTTTGAATGTCCCTTATAGAGCATCCAGCTTAAATTTGTTTTTTCCTTTTCAAGTTCTTGAATTTTTGGTAATTGATTGTGCCCACCTTCTACCCTCTTTGTTGCTCTTGGGGGTTGGGGGTCTGCAGCCTGGCAGACTCCTGACCCACTGACTCTTGAGCTCTCTTTACCGATGCTGCTTCTCCTTTGTTCTGCCCTCTGGTCCTAAAAGGGAGAGAAAGGCCACCCATTGTCCTTGTTTGTACAGCCACGACACAAAGCACAGCTGTGGACTTGACACCGGGACTTATCTGAGCCCGCTCACCCATGTCCCCACCGTGAGGTCCAAGGAGGTCCCCACCCAATCCTGGTGGGAGGCAGGAGGGCTGTGCGCCTCCCTGGAAGAAATCCACGAAGTTCTGCCCTCACCCCTCCTACTGTTCCCTTGGGTGCATTCCTAGGAGTAGAATTTCTGGATTCTGTGTTTAACTTTTTGAGGAATTGCCAAATTGTTTTTCAAAGGGATAATGATGTCGAGTGTCTTTTCATGTGCTATTTGCATATGTATATGTCTTCTTTGGAGTAATAGCCATTGAGATCCACTGCCCATTTTTATTTTATTTTGTCTTTCTATTAAGTTTTAAGAGTTCCAGATATAAGTTCTTATCATATAGGTGGTTTGCAAATATTTTCTCTTATTATGTGGATTGTCTTTTCATTTCCTTTATGGTATCCTTTAAAGCAAGGTGTCTGAATCTGAGTTGCAAAAAAAGTCAATGTTAACTACACTGAAACCTCATTAATTTGGACTAATAATTTGGAATTGGTCAGAGCAGGGGTTCAAAGTCCATTTACTCAACACCCAGTTACTGAGACTCTGTGGCTGGGGACTGTGCCAGGCCCTGGAGGTTGAGAGGTGCAGGGGGCAGGTCCTGCCTTTGCAACCCACTGTTTGCAATACAAAGGAGAATACAAAGGCACCCCAGCCAATGGACTGAGCTCTGATGGCAGAGCCCTGGGGAAGGAAGAGCTAATTCTGCTATTAAAAAAGGGTTTACTAAGCAAACGAGCAGTGAAAACTGTTTGGGAAAATTAAGTGCCTTTGGAGCCTGTGATGGTTTTCATTTCTGTGCTAACTGAAGCTGAAGTTGACTTGTCCTCCTCCTCTGAGGAAACTTGGCTTCGGTGCCTCTGCTGTTCCTCGCAGGACCCAGGACATTTTATCATCTTTAAGATGAGGATAACATGGTGGGTGAACTATCTCATTGCTGGTTAGAGATGAGGAAATGTTAAGTGACTTGCCCAAGCAGTTATAATTGTTGGCGTTGGGATTAAGGCAGGAGTTCTCCCTCCAGCATCATGGACTCTGTCCTAAGTCCTGGATTTTGAACCACTCCTGCCATGTAAACTTGGTGGTCTTCCTAAGATAGGAATGATTCTCCCTGCCCTGGATGGTAAAGCACTTGTCACTTGTAACATTCAAACCAATGGCTATCATTGCTTTTGCAATGTTGGGTTCTCCAGGCCACACCAGCCCAAGGAATAATAGTTTGAAAGTGTATTTTCATTCAACCAACATTTGTTGCGTGCTACTCTATATTGTCTGCCCCCACCCTCCAGCACAATGATGGGCTCTATGACCATATGCCCTAGACCCCTTGTGTCCCAGTGGCTCAAGGTCTGTCTTCAATTCCTGACCCACAAATTCTCTGTGATGTCCTGATGTAGATAATATGGCCCCCAGCCCCCATCCGCCTTTTGCACAGGGAAGGAAGCAGGGTCACTTATGGGCTCAGTAGCCTAATGAAAGTCTTTCTCTTGGTTTTGCTTGTTCTTTATTACATGTTCTCTAGGATTTCGCTCAAAAGGGCAGTGTGAGGTCTATGAACCATGCTAGACTCAAAATCACTTCTTTTCCTGCTTGGTCTTTTTAAACTCTTGAACCAAATTTATGATGACTCCCTTTTCGCAAATTTTCAGAGCAAATTCTCTCTTATGGCTCCTCAGTCCCTCATGCAAGTGGATCCTAATAGTCCCACCCCACGGATTTTCCAGACTTTCCATTGATCTGCAGTGGGCACACAGCTCAGAATCTGATGCCAAGATACCTGGACATTTTTATTCTTTAAGAGTCAGGAGGCAGTTTCAATGGAGTGTCCCGGTCATCATATCCTGCAGCTGTGGCCTAAGCAGGGCTACCCCGACAGCTTCTTCACGCAGACTTCATGCATCCTGGGTAACTCAGCCTTTGCCTCCCACTGCACCAGACACCTGCAGCCAGACACTCTAGCCCGTGCTCAGCTCATTCTCTGCCCAAAGAACACAGTTCAGTGGAGCTGATTTTTCCTGCTCTTGGAGGAGGTTCAGGATTCTTTCTTTGAGTGAACTGAGCGTGTGCTCCTCAACTCAGTGGCCTGTGAGTGTCTCGTCACATGCACGGCAGCATCCGATGATGCTCCTCTCCCAACTGGGGAGAGGCTCTAAGAGGCCAATGGAGGCCCATCCCTGGCCTTCAGGAGTCACGGGACCAACAGAGAAGCCAGCAGGTGCCCCGGAAGCAGTCTGGAATGGGCTAGCGGGCAGGACCTGTCAGGCTTTGTGCTGGCCCATGACGCCTGCTTCAGTGTCTTACCTGTGAAATATGGGTTCTAGTATTACCTGTTTCACAGGGTGGGAGTTGGGAAGTAAAACGACTTAGTGTTTCAGTATATGGAAAATACCAAGGCTGGTGCATGGCCAGAGAGATCCCCGTAACGATTCGCCTCTCTTTCTCCAGAATCTCTTCACCTCCACAGTTCTAAAAGGGAGACGAGCTCCTCAGGTCAGGGGGAAGCAGTGACACCTCAATCCCCCAGCACACTCTATTTTATTTTTTGGTTTCCAAAATAAGGCCTGGGCTCCGGAAGGGAGGAGGGCTCCTTTTAAGTACTAGTTTTCCATCTCACACATGCAGCCACCTGTCCTCCTCCATCTGCAGTGACCGGAGGGCTGTCCCACATCTCCCCTGTGTGCGGAGGAGCGTTTTGATGGGCTTCCTTCCCTCTGGGGCCGGGTTCCTCCGCTCCCACCTGTACCTGACGTGCTCGCTAAAGCCTCCAGCTCCTTCCCTGAAGCGCTCCTTGGCAGTATCTTAATAAAAGACTTTTCGGATTCCTTGCAGTTGATGAAATTGACAGCATGGAGATTAATATCATAACCCACAGAGGGAAATCATACAGAATAAATGGTGCTCCCCTGACCCCCGTCTCACTGGAGGAATTATCTCCAGAACCAACCATCCAGCTTGGGGGATGATTTAGCTCTCATGCCAGGAGCAAAGGTTGGTGCAACATAACAGCTGGAGCCAGCTCTTGACCTCCAGGGGCCCCCTCTGGATCCATTGGCCTAGACACCCCTGCCTTTGGCTCAATGCTGCATGTTCTCTGCCCTCACACCACGCCGGTAGCAGGCACCTTGCTCAGTGCAGTACAACAAACAGTAGGTGGAAGGCCTGCCCTCTCCCCAACCTGCCTTTGCCTACTGCCTTGCCTCCCCATCCTGGGGACCCCGGCTCCCCTTGCCTCATATCTGTACTTCTGGAGCCCTTCAACAAAGTAGTTGCTTTATGTTGGAGACTACTGAGGACCTCTTCATTCTTTGCTTCTGCATTTGTCTTTTCCCAAAGACTCTAAACTCTAAACACAAAACTCAAGTCTAGTAAGATGTGACTTGATTTAGGGAAAAGGGTTCCATGGTCAAATGGGTTTGAGTAATGCTGTGTGTTCTGTTCCCCTCTCAACAACATTGAATCAGGGCCTCAGCATAGCTCAGTGCTGGAACCAGGATTCTGAGAAATCCTGTAGTAAAAATGCTGCTTAACTTTGGTTCTTGAAAGTATTTAGATGCCAGACCTGAAACAGTTAATAACAAAAAAATTTCCATCTAATGTGTATCCATACAGGTCACTGGAGTGAAACATTATGGAAGAAAAAGGGGGATAGCTAAAAATAATCATCAGATGTTAATTAGTCTATAATAGGAATAGATTAATGAGACTAGCTGGGTGTCTTACCTAATCACATCCCATGGGATACTGGTAGTCCACAAAACAGGCTGGGAAACATTGCTCTTAACATCTAGTAGCAGGCACTGTGTTTGGCTCTTGGGACACAGTGGAGAACAAGACAAACATGGTCTTGACTCTAGTAAATCAGGGTAAACAAGAATAAATAGAGGCTGTGTGTTACGACAGGGTGAATCCACCACTGTGGATGGGGGTGATGTGTAGCACGGGGATGCTAGCTTGTCTGGGGGGTTGCAGATGACATTCTGAGGCCATTGCTGTTAATTGTGAATCTTGAAAGATAAGTAGAAGTCAACTGGGTAAGAGAAGGGAGATTTATGGGTGGAAGGAACAGTGAGTGCGAATGGCCAGAGTCAGGAGATGCTTTTGGCTACAGGTAAGAGAAAACCGAACCTACAACACCTTAATAAATAAGAAAAATAACTGACTTCTACGATGGGAAGTCTAAAGGTGAACCTCCTTGTGGTTTCTAGAGTCTCGGTGATGGCAGCAGGCACTCACGTTCTTTCTGTCTCTTCCATCAACTTCTGATAGTTCAAAACCTAAGGCAGCTTCCCAGGTGTCATTTGGAGACCCACCCCCATAGACAGAGAGCAAGGAGACCCCAAAGAAAAAGACTGGCCGCTTCATATTGATAGGTACAGGCTAATTAACCAAGGGAATGTACATCAAAGGCTTCTCTTGTGCAGCTGTAAGGCTGCAAACAGTAGTTTTCTTTCTGTGCCTGTCCAGCAAATCTTAAAGGTATATATAGAATCCTAAACTGAGTTTAGTCCCGTAGACTGTCTCAACCATTATCTCAAGTCTTGGAGCAATTTCTGCAAGCAGAGAAGGCAAATGGAATGCAAATTCCAAGGACAGGGGAGGGGCCAAAGAACCCCAATTGCCAGAGTTGGAGTCGGGCTCAGGGGGCAGCAGGTGGTCATGCACCCCTGACCTCTATCCTGAGATGGGCTGCTCCCCACAACCCAAGCTATTAGTAGCATCTTATTTTTCAAATCTAGCAGGAGAATGAGAACCTTAGCAAAGTCTTCTCCTGGGCCTCCCTGGTGGCGCAGCGGTTAAGCGCTGCGCTGTGGAGCTGTCGGCAGCGGCGACGCGAGTTTGACGCCCGGCCGGGGAGCATCCCACATGGCGGGGCAGACCTCTCCTGCCTCGCCCGCTGCTCCCCTCAGCAGTGTACCTCAGATCTGCCTGTTCTGCTCCCTACTCTGTCTCTGGTGAGCCCTCTCGCCGCCCCACACCTCTGGCCTGTACCCCAGCTTGTATGTAAAAAAACAAACAAACAAAAAAAAAAACCAAAGTCTTCTCCTCTCCTCTTTCCACCCCCCAAGTCTTAATGGGCCAATTTGGAGCACCTAACCACGCCGAACCAATTATTGTCACAAGGGAAGGCTGCCTCTGAATGACTTAGTCTGAGTTCTTACAAGAAAAACACTGGTGAGGGAAATGGGATTACTATGATTGTCCTAGACCAGGGGTTACCCATTTTTTTTCCTTATGGGCTACACTGTAAATATTTTTAGGTTTTGTGGACCAAATGGTTGTTGCCACTTTGCTTGGCTGTTGCACAGAAGCCGGGCAGATAAGACTGAAGTGGATGAGCTTGGCCCTGTTCCAAAAAAGCTGTGCTTATGGATAATAATATTTTAATTTCACAGGTCTTGAAATATTCTTCTTTTGATTATTTTTCCCAATCATTTAAAGCCTTTCTTAGCTTGTGAACCATGCAAAAAATAAACACATACGCACCCCCGTACTCACACACCAGGCGACAAGCTAGATTTGGCCCGTGAATCATAGTTTGCTGACCCCTGACTCACACTCATCAGAACTCATTCCTGGAGCAGAGTCCAGTCTCTAAGCCGTATTGTCACACAAGAAGGAGGTGGTGGCATGGAGGAGGAGTCAACCTCAGGGTGGGTCTTCTATCGAGAGCTTGGTATTTTTGAAGGCCTGTAGGAAGTGTCGCACGCCTGGCCTGTGGATGCTGGGCATTCCAACATCTGTGCCATGCTTCCTGGTGCACAGAGTCTCCATCCACGGCTCACGGGCAGCTTGTCCCATCTTCCTGCCTGGGTGCACCCTGCTTAACCATGTGCCTTCTAAAGAATGACTCCTACAGATTTGTGGCAATGAGCTGAAAAACCTCCCTCTCACCCCCAGATAACACCTAAAGCCCTGCATGACATCAGGGTCTTCCCGTAGAAGGGTCTCCACGCTTGTTGCTAGGCCCAAAGGAGGGCCTGCCGTTAGTCAGTAAGCAGTCCCTGAAACACTCACCAGGTTTGCAGCCCCCTTGGGTACCGTAGGGAAGCAGGAGGAGTCGAATGATCCTCCTTTATAGTGAAGGTGTGGTGCACAAAACAAACACACACAAATCTGTCCAAATTCTGCAGCACAGAGCAGCCCGCCCGGGTGACAGTGCCGTGATAAAACGACCTCAGTGCCCAGCATCTGTTTATGCCACACAGTGAAAGTTAATGAGGGCTGACCCTCAGTGAAACTGGGAAGTCAACCAAAGTTCAGCTGTGGCTCCAGCCATCCTTTCTGAAGACATGTTCCCTCTTTTAGTGGCAAACTGTTTCTGCGTCTCCTGGTCATGCCAGGCTGTCTCCCTGCTGACTTTGTTCCACGCGTTATGAACAATGAAGATCTGCCATTGCAGGACTGATAGGGGGCACTTTATTATTTTTTTTAATGAATTCCATTTGGTTTGTTTTTTTCCATATTGTGCATGCATTTTGGTATTGTATGCCTAATTTTGTATTTTATTGATTGAGACTGTTTCTGCAGTAGATAATAACAGCCCAAAGCAAGCATGGGGCAGGGATTGATTTGGGGCTGAGAGAGAAAAGGGGAGAAGTCACAGAGATATTAATGTTTACATTTCACTTTTCCATTAAAAAGCCTGTGTGTGTGTGCGCACACGTGTGTGCACACACACACACACACACACACACACCTGTGAGATAATAAGGTGACACTAGGGCTAACACCATCATACCCATTTTCCATTTTATTTATTTTTGTAATAGGTTTTTTCTTTAAAGATTTATTATGCATACAAGCTGGGGTACAGACCAAAGGCGTGGGGCAGTAAGAGGATTCACCAGAGACAGAGTGGGGAGCAGAACAGGCAAATCAACGGAAACACACTGCTGAAGGGAGCAATGGACGAGGCAGGAGAGGTCTGCCGCACCATGTGGGAAGCTCCCCGCTGGGCGTCGAACTCGTGTCTCTGCTGCCAACAGCTCCACAGTGCAGCGCCTAACTGCTGCACCACCAGGGAGGCCCCATACCCATTTTATAGGTGAAGAAATCGAGGCTCAGAGAGGTTGACTGGCTCAGAGCTGCTCCCTAACTAGTACTGGTAGGACTGAACCTTGGCACTCAGACTGTGTCAAAATACTACTCTTTTCATTGAACTATGCTGACCCCAGCAGCCCCGCCACCTTCCCTTCTCTCTAATCCTATTCGTCTGGGCAGCCATGAAGATAAATCTGATTTGGAACTTTGACAACTAACCGATTCACCTAGACGATCCCAAGGCTGACTGGGCTATAACTATTAAGGGTTCCTTTTTCTTCTTTTTGGCTCCTGGGTGGGGATAATAAATATTGTAACTATTGTGTCATCACTGGCTCCTAGTCTCTCATTTATTTAGTGTACATGCTGACCTCCTGCCGAGCACTGGGACTGCCAAGCAGAGAGCGATAGTCCCCACCCTCCTCAAAATGCACAGCTGCCCTGCGCTGCTTAAGGGCCCGTGCATGGGCAGTGGGAAGGAAACTCACCAGGAAGGGCAAGCAGATGTGGGAGGTCAGGAGAGAAGTTGGCTCAGGAGCTGAACTTAGGCCAGGATGTACAATTAAGGAATAAATAAATAGTCAAAGGAGGGGTGTATGTGGTATTTAGCATGGGAGAAAAGAGAATGGGTTATATTCTGGGGACAAAGAGGGTAGTAAAGGGAGAGTTATTGGAGAAAGGGCATGTGAAAAGTGGGGAAGGATAGGGCGTGGAAGACTGCTGGAAGGACTAGCTTTATACAGATAACGGGTGTCTTTTCCCCTTGGCTAGGAGGGAAAATGGGTGTAAATATTGCTTCATTCGTTCACTTATCTAATCATCTATTCCTGTTAACTCATTAAATGTGTATTGAATGATGAGATGTGCCAACATTATGAGGCTAGGTAATGAGCGTGTAAAATGGGGAGTAATGGATTCAATACATATTTGCTGAACACCTGTCTTCTGTGTGCTGTCCCAGCAATAGTAGCAATGTGTATTTATCACGCACTTGTTTTTGTTGGAAGATTTTGGCGTGTATCATGTCATCTAATCCTCATCATAGCTGATACCGATGCCATCGTTCTTTCCAGGTGACTAAACTGAGTCAGGGAGCTCAGGGAGCCTGCCCAAGGTAACAGGGCTGCAGCGGCAGCCACAGCCTTTGAACCCAGCAAGCCGTGTGCTGAAGCCCCTGCTGGTCAACCCTGGGTGTATTCTCTCCAGAAGAGTGGGCTGCCCTGTAGGCAAATAATTAAAATAAATGCTGGTTTCTAGTTCTGACAGTAGGGTTGACTAGATAAATGGAAAACTCTCCTAGAAAATGCCAAGAAATGCTGGATAAAATATAGCAACCACCTTTTTGGAGAAGCTGGCTGCATACAAAGGAAAGTAAGGGAAACCACCAGGGACCGAAATGAAAGGAAAGCTGGAAATGGAAGTGCTAAGTGTGTGAACTGAACGGCGGCCATCTGGAGTGGGGCTGAGGGTATCGCAGTCTTGGGATTCAAGGGGTTTGGGTTTTATTGCCCTCAAAGAGATAAGAGGCAGGACCTTGGAGCTGTGTGAGACAGGGAGTTAGAACTGAGGACCCCAAGTAGAGGCAGTGCCTTCAGTGAAATGGGGATCTGTGAAATGGCCCACACAGGGTGCTAACGAGAGTTCAGAGTAAGAAAATATGGTCTCCCTGAGACTTTATCACCATGGAGTACCCTGAAACAGTTGGAGGTTGGACTTTTTACTCCCTGCTAATCCAAGAATTACCAGGTTGAAACGTTTATATTAAAAGTGGTAACAGGCGGGCCTCCCCGGCGGCGCAGTGGTTGAGCGCTGCGCTGTGGAGCTGTCGGCAGCGGCGACGCGAGTTCGACGCCCAGCCGGGGAGAGTCCCACATGGTGCGGCAGACCTCTCCTGCCTCGCCCGCTGCTCCCCTCAGCAGTGTACTTCTGATCTGCCTGTTCTGCTCCCCGCTCTGTCTCTGGTGAACCCTCTCGCCACCCCACGCCTCTGGCCTGTGCCCCAGCTTGTATGTAAAAAAAAAAAAAAAAAAAAAAAAGTGGTAACAGGCTAGTAATACACCCAGAATTTCTGACAGAAGCAAGATCAAATCAAATGAGCAACCCATTAACCCTGGTCACAAAGGATCCCCACAAAGCCCCGGCAACAGACGACAGGATCAGACACTCAGGCACTGAAGCTGGGAAATGTTGGGCTTAAACACCACTTTCAGCCAGGTGGACAGACAGCCTACACCATATCACCCTCAACAGGCTCGGGTGCAATGGCAGGCTGGTACTCAGTGTGACTGAGAACCTGGGCACCCAACACCCTTTGAGGGTGTTGATAACACTTAATAAATGTGACAGAGAGGCAGCCTCCAAGTGTTGTTCTAGTAAGAACAAAGCCTGCCTTGAATTGTCTGTTCTTCCTTATTGCTGTGCCATCTGCCCTCACAGGAATCCGTGAGTTAGCCAGGGAGGCCGTAACATGGCCTGTGCATGCTCACATCTCTGCTGCACCTCTGGGACCCATGTGGGTCGGAGTGCCAGGTCAGGGGCACTGCGAGCCCCCAATTGGAGAGAGGGTATCTGTCCCTGTTCAGCAGGAGCTGACTTCCAGCCCCGCCCCCCCTCGCCCCCGGCTCCTGTTGGGCTTTTCAGGGGAGTTCCTGGAGCTTCCCGGCTTTTTGTGTGATCTCCTCAGAATCTCTGAGTAGTGGCCTTTAGAGAAGGGACAGCCTCCATCTCTGCTCTGATCTCTGTCTCGAAGTTGGGCGGTCCCTGGATGCCTTCGGTGGGGATTAGGCTGTAGTAGTGGTCTGTGACTGCCTAACAAATTAGCCGGAAACTTTGGGCTTTAGAAGCTGTTTGTCTGACGTGGTTACTGAATCAGGAATCCAGGAGCCGCTCGGCTGGGTGGGTCTGGCTCAGGGTTTCTCACAAGGCTGCTGTCAAAGTGCTAGCGGGGGTGGCAGTCATCACCAAGGTCCCTCGAGGGACTGTTGGCAGACCTGGCCTCTGTGCCGGTAACGACTGGAGGCTTCGGCACCTGGCCGTGTGGGTGTCCCCATAGGGCTGTTTGGCACAAAAGCTCGCTTTCCCCAGAGTGGGAGGGTATGTGTGTCGGGGGAGGGGAACGGGGAGGAGAGACAACACCCTACTTGCACTCAGACAGACGGTGGTCCCAGAAATGACAGCCAGTCACTTTGGCCCTGTGCTATTGGTCAGAGCAACCCCAGTACCTCAGTACAGTATGGGATGGGTGTGAATACCAGGAGCAGACATCTCTGGGGCCATTTTGGGGATTGGCGTCTCCAGAGGTCTAGCAGAAACCTGTACTGGTAGGGCCTTGTAGGGCACTAAGAACTTCACCTGCCCTCCAAGTTCTAAGGACACCATGTATGGTCACAGATTTCTCAACTAGTACCTTTAAGATAAAGTTCAAGTCCCTTGAAGTGCCTTGTAAGACCCTTCACAGTTCTACCACCGGCATCCCCAACCTGTTTCCTGTCCTCCTCTCTCATCACCCCAAACCCCAACTACATGAATGATTTGTTTTCATTTCTCTTTGCCCATGAACCATGACTTTCTCTTCTCCTAAAGAGTAAGTGCCTCATTTGTGAAACCTCCCCAGAAAGAGACCTCGTCCGTAGCCCAGAACCCCTGTACTCTCTGCCACCGCACACTGCAGCCCACGCTTGGCAGGTATTGCTTGAGTGTTACCTGTGCCAGGCACTGTGCAGGGCCTGGGGGGACAGCACTAGACAAATCAGACAAAATTCCTCCCTCCTGGAGACTGACCCTGTCGTGGGGACAGACAGACCACAAATGAACAAGGAAGTGTGGCGGGTGCTGGCTGTTGCTAGGTGAAGTGGACAGAAATGACGTCCCGCAGGGCCGGAGCGCCAAGGCCATTCCTTACACTGTGCTCAGGAAAGTAACTTTCTTCATCATCACCCCAATCGGGGTAATTGTCATGTCAGGGAATGCTTCCCTGCCAGCTCTTCTCTGCGCACCCAGGCCTGCCTGGGCCGTGGTGACTGATACTGGTGATGGGGAACAGAGACTGAGAGGAAGTGAGATGCTGAATTGAGAAGGCGGTCCAGGTGTGTCCTGTTGAAATTACTTACTTTCATTTTCACCAAGCCTGTAAGCTCCTCAAGGGCAGGGACTGGGGGGGTATGTCAAGTTACCTCACATTAGAGCCTTGATGCGCGATAAGTAGCCCTTTGATGTGCACAGCTGAAAAGCATCTAAGAGAGTCAGGATCAGACACCCAGGGAACTTCCACCAACACCAGGAAAACTGAGAAGGAAAAACAAGAGCAGATAAATGTGGTTTGAGGATGAAAGACTTGCCCTGTATACATGCCTATGTTTTATAGACAAGGATGAGATGAATGTGAATTTAAATAAAGACTTTAGTCCGTATTTAATGATGCAGTTATTAGGCTGCATTTTGCAATGCGTCCCCTGCCATAAAGTTTTAAAATCAGCCTTTTCAAACACTAAATTACCCTTTGGGTCTGCCAGCTCTAATGATAAATAAAGCGAAAGTCGACCTCATTACCATCAGATTCATGGAGTGGGTTAACATTTCATAGATTAACCAGTTCCAGATGCTGAGGAATGAAAGCTACTAAATGACAGATTCTGATGGAGAATCAGGGGCTGGAGCCACATTTCCTGGCAAGTTCATTACCCAGGGTCGATGAGCCCCTGCTTCGGATCAATGGGAACTCAGATTCCGCTACCTTTTTATAACGCGGCAGCCTGCAGATGCTTTTGACTCAGGCAGCTTCCAAAATACCGGACTCCTTTTTTTTTTATGATTTGGTTTCTTTTTTAATTTAAAAAATTTATTTATTTATATTTTTACATCATTTTTAATTTTTGTGCAATGTTTGACTTCTCCTCTCAGGTGCTGGCCCCATAAAATCCCCACCACCGAGTCACCTGTGATCCATCACCATAGTCTCTGGTGCTCTTTCCTCTCATTTTGATCCCTTTCCTTCCCCCTCCCCTGATGAATGTCTCCAATTTATAGCTTGACTGCTAGTTTTGTCTTTTTTTTTTTTCTCCCTGATCCCTTGTACGGTTCCCTGTGTACCTCCTATAAGTGAAACCATCTGATATTTTTCTTTTTTCCTTCTGGCTTATTTCACTGAGCATGATCCCTTCTAGCTCCATCCGTGTTGCTGCAAATGGCATGAATTTATCTTTTTTGATTGCTGAGTAGTATTCTATTGTATACATACAACATCTTCTTGATCCACTCATCTGTTTTTGGGCGTTTAGGTTGTTTCTATATCTTAGTTATTGTAAATAATGCTGCAATAAACATAGGAGCGCGGGTTTCCTTTCAAATTAATGTTTTTGTGTCCTTTGGATAGATTTTTAGGAGTGGAATTGCTGGGTCATATGGAAGCTCCATTTTTAGTAATTTGAGGGTCCTCCACATGACTTTCCATAGTGGTTGGACCAGTTTGCATTCCCACCAGCAGTGTAAGAGGGTTCCTTCTTCTCCACATCCTTGCCAGCATTTGTTAGTGGCTGGTTTTTTATTTAAATGTGGGACATTCTTATTGGTGCAAGGTGATATGTCATTGTGCAAAATACCAGTCTTTAAAGGCAGGGCCAGGGAAAGGACTGTCTCAGAAGAGGTGATCTCAGACACGTTTGGGAGTTGAGAGCAGGGGTTCCCCAGGAACCTGGCTGGCTCTCCAGCCCTTGCTTGGGAAGCACCTCTGCTGCCCGTCTCTCAGGCCAGTGTGGACTAATTGGTGGAGTGGACATCACGACCTCAGTGGTGTGTTCCTTCATGAGCAGAAGGACTGTGAGAAAGCAGTGGTTGACCTGGGAAGTCTCTGGAAGGTGAAAGCCCTGTGACAGAAAGCAGGGACAGCCTCTTTTGGAGGAGATGGTCCCAGAGCCTGCGTGAGCCGGGGGATAGGAGAATGAAGGAGAAAACTTACAGTATCTTCTCACTGCACAAGTCCAAGCAGGGTCCACTGATCAGGAGGCACAATCTACACCTGGGCATGGGTCCAAAGAGAAGGACAGCACTTCAGGAAAGTATCCTCTTTACATGCAGAGTCCCTGTTTTGGGTGATGGTGAAGGAAGAAGTGAATGGGCCAGTAATCAGGTGACTTGGCAGCCCAATGTAGGAAGACATGGAGGCCACGTGTCTACTAGACCATTCTAGAACATGGAGGTCACTGTGTTTCCCATTGGTGAGAGTCTGGGCCCAGAGTCACACAGGTCTGGATTCAAAGTAGTAGTGAAAATGGTCAGGTGATATAAGGATCTTACTCATAATCTATTAGACAAATCAGTAAATAAATAAATCTCATCATGTAGATTTTATATTTTTGTGCTGTATTTAAAACTTAACGGGAAAAACAATACAGCCAGGCAGCTAGAACTATCCAATGTTGGTTTCCCTCTTTCCCTAAAACACGAGAGAAGAACCTTCCTCAAATCTAACAATTCCTTCTCTGCCTTCCTCCCTCCTTGACTTCTTTCTTTCCTCCCAACTAGCCAGCTAATATGTATATATCACTTAGCAGATAAAAGGTGATTTACTCCACAGAACATTCTAGGAGATGCATTGTGGTATACTGGTTGCAGAGCAAAGGATCTGATGTTTAGTGTTAATCTCACCACACATCCACTGTGTATCCTTAAATTGATTTCTTCTCTCTGGGCTTCTGACTACTCATCTGTAGAATGGGAATGATAATATTTTACTATGATCATCTAGATTATTATGGGATACAAGTGGGATAAGAGGTGTGAAAGTGCTTATTTGTAAGCTGTTAAAAAAGATTTTTTGTAGTTTTTTTAAGAAATATTTTTAATTGTGGTCAAATATATATAATATAAAATTTACCATCTTAATCATTTTTAAGTGTATGATTTCACAGTATTACATGCATGCATTCATTTTGCAACCAACCCCACCATCTATCACCGGAACTTTTCTTAATCTTGTGAAATTGAAACTCTGTGCCTATTAAACAACCCTCCCCACTTCCAGCATTGCCCCTGGCAATCTTTGTTCTTTCTGTCTTTATGAATTTTGAATGCTCTTGATACCTCATAAAAATGGTGTTAACAGAGTATTTGTCTTTTTGTGTCTGATTCCTTTCACTTAGTATAATGTGCTCAAAGTTAATTCATGTTGCAGCATGTCTAAGAATTCCATTCCTCTTCAAGGCTGAATAATATTCCATTGTCTACATAGACCACATTTATGTTCTCTGTTCATAGTCAGTGGACACTTGGTGCTTCCATGTTTTAGTATTGCCACTTGAGTATTGCCACTGTGAACATGGGTGTAGAAATATTTCTCTGAGATGTTGCTTTCAATTCTTTTGGCTATATATGCAGAAATTTTGAGTGAATGGATGATATGGTAATTCTATTTTAAATTATTAGGTGCCACCAGACTGTTTTCTGTGGCAGTTGCACCATTTCACATCCCCAATAACCATGCACGAGGAGTCCCATTCCCTACATCCCCACCAACACTTGTTATTTTGTGCTCTTATTTTTATTGTCTCTTTTTGCTTTTGATAATAATCATCCTAATCATGGGCATCAGATAAAAAGAAGACACGTGTTCAGTCACTTACCCAAATCATTGATTTAGTTGTAACCTACCTCATTCAAAACAGAAAGAGAGAGGGACTTTAAACAGATTTGCTAAGATGAGGTCCCTGCCTTGAAGAAATCAGGGTTCATTGGAAGGGACCTGGGCTTTCACTCAAGACTACAGGCTTCAGGTCACCCACAAATGGTGGTGTTGATGGTGTGACCTGCTTGCCTGAAGGTATGTGTGAGTTAGTTTTTGAGCCAGGCCTTGACGAATAACCAGATTTCAATACACGGAGATTGAGGAGGAGGGACAGAGCAGTGGGCCATCTCCCTGGGGAAATGTCACCAAGACACATCTCAGAGTAGTCAAGTTTGTTTAGAGAAGGCTACTCCAAGGGTGTGCCTGGGTCAGCAGTGTCAGCAGCTGCTGGTGACTTCTTGGGCATCACCCCCTCTTGTGTGTAATCAGAAACACCCCTCCCGCCTCTGATGTGACTCAAGTCTATACGGAGGGCTCAAGTGTATACAGGGGAGCAGAAGTGGCTTCCTAGGGCTAGGGTAGGGGCTAGATGATGTCTGAATTAGATTAGGGGGGCCGGGCTCTGTGATGACCCTCCAGTGACTGCTTATTGCAACTATAAGTAAATTGATAGGATTAATTATTTAATTAAACCTCTCACTGTGGCCCATGGGGCAGTAAGATCACCTCTGTCTTCTCTTCACCTTACCTTCTGCCATTCTGCCGACATTGCTGAACTCCATCTCCACCTACCAAGCCCCCTCTTGTCTTATTCTTCCAGCTTGTGGTGTTCTCCCGCCTAACTGGTGGTTTCTTCCATCCAGGGCTCAGTGATATCCTCTTTAGAGATACACTTTCCCCGACTGCCATCCATCATTTTTTTATATTACCCTTTTTTCTAATAGCACTTCTTGCTATCTGAAATTATCCTCTTTCTTTGCATCCTTATACTTTACATAGTCTTACTTCTACTCCAACTAGAGTCTGACTCTCAGTCCTGTTTACCTATTTATTTTCAGTGCTTAGAACAAAACCCAGCACATAGTAGGTCTCCAATATTTTTTTATTCAGTAGACTCTGGGATGCTTTTAAGTGGTTCTGAATATCCAAGCGACTCCTTCAAAGTGGGACCTCTGAAAGAATATTCTTCTCGTAGCTTTATGTGCTGGGTGGTAGAGCAAGAAGATTATGGAAGGAGGAACATCAGGGAGGAGTAATAGTTGAGTTGTGAATGATAAGGGTCTGTTTTTCCTTCTCAATCATGTACAGTTGGCTTCGCCTCTGAGGGGGGAGGGGAATATGTAAATATCTGGAGGCATTTACTTTGTCACAGCTGGGCAAGGTCCTGCTGGCATCAGGTGGGTTGGCAGAGGCCAGGGATCTGCTCAACTTTCTACAATGCACAGGACAGTCCCTACCACAAAGGGTTATCTGGCTCCAAACGGGGGTAGTGCTGAGGCTGAGAAAACCTGCTGTAAACTGGGTGGTGGCTGTGGGGATGGAGAGAAAAGAACACGAACGAA
>PVIJ01008243.1:0-75841 GCA_004024925.1 Scalopus aquaticus
TGGTGCTGGGAAAACTGGACAGCCACATGCAAAAAAATGAAGCTAGACTACTACCTCACACCCTGCACAAAAGTCAACTCAAAATGGATAAAAGACCTGGATGTAAGACCTGAAACCATAAAATGTATAGAAGAAAATATAGGTGAAACTCTACACGACATACATCTCAGCAAAATCTTGAAGGACACATCCCTCAAAGTGAAGGAAGTGAAAGACAAGATAAACAGATGAGATTTTATCAAAATAAAAAGCTTCTGTACAGCAAAAGAGACATTAACCAAAACTAACAGACACCCTACCAACTGGGAAAAGATCTTTGCACACAATACATCTGATAAAGGACTGATAGCAAATAATCTATATTAAAAAAATCTTCTCAAGGAACTGCTTGACTTCATAGCTTGTGCATTTCATTTCCCTCCTTCCATTAATGCTTGTTTTTCATTTTGCTTTGTTTTACTTCTAATACATGATTTTCTGTTTAGGCTGTATGCCTTAGGCTAAGAGTTCACTCCTGTAACCACTGAATTGTACTCATGAGTTCTGAGGCTGGGGTATATATTTGCCTTAAAAGCTGAACAGATGATTCAGTAGCAAGAGTGGAGAAACAGCCTTTTTTTATTGAAGTAACATTGTTTTTTAAGATTATATAAATTTCAGGTACACAACCGTATAAATCAACACTTATGTATACTACCTTATATTATAGTTTCTATCTAGCACAATACAATTGAATTGACCCATAATACCCAAAATTTACTGACTTTCATCCCCTCCCTTCCAGTAACCATTAACTTGGTCTTACAGCCTAAAATTTTGTTTTACTTTTCATTCATTCATTTTTATTTGTTTCTTTTTCTACCACATATGAGTAAAATCATATGGTTTTTGTCTTTATCTGTCTGATTTATTTCTCTAAACATAATTCCTTTTAGGTTTATCCATGTTATAAATGGCAGGGTTTCATTTTTTTTAATTCTGAATAGTATTTCTTTGTGTATATATACAACACCTACTTTATCAATTCACTCATCAATGGTTACCTAGGCTGTTTCCAATTCTTGTTGTGAATAATGCTGATGAACATGGAGCTACATCTATCTCTTTGAATTAGTGTTTTCATATTTTTCAGATAAGTACCAAAAACTGGAATCACTGCATCATATGGTATTTCTAGTCTTAATTTTGTGAGGAATTACAATACTCTTTGCCATAGAAGGACACTGGCCTTCATTTGGGAGACTGTTACTGTCTGTCTGTCACTAGTATCCTGGATGTCAGTGATCAGTTAATCCTGCTTGCTGGCAAACCCACCTGGTCCTGGGTGTCCCAGGAAGGCGAGCTGTGGGACACATGTGCTTGAGTTCTATATTTCTTCTGGACCTAGACATGTCATTCCCTCCATGGGTAAATTATTGTTTCTGAAGTAGTTTTCTCCTACACTTCTAAGCCAAAGGTCATTCTTCTTGGAGCTCTAGTGGCCAAATGGGGGCAGTGCTTCTACTACAACTTCCAGGGTAAATTATAACTTTCTAGCTATCCAAGAGATCATTATTTCAAGAATTTTTGCAGAACTCTAGATTTATCATATAACCTCACACTCATAGTTCTGTTCCTCTGCTGAGAGGGAGGACAGGGAAAAGCCCATAAATGGCCCTAGACATGAAATAACCTTTTGTATTCCAAATTGATCCTCTTGGACAGAGTAGAACAAACCCTAATACTCCCTGATATCATCCAAATTAAGACATCAAAGGTACTTGGCATTTTCAGTAAATCTCTAGCAGATAACCTCCCTTAACATTCCAGGAGGACACCTGTAAACTCAGCTTTAGTAATAGACACACAAATCTGATAGCATTCTTTGAGAAATATGAAAATTAAATGGCAACAATAAACCTGAGCTGCAGTAATGAAGTTCTAGTGTTGACATTTCCTATCAGAAAAGCCAAGGGCATGCAAAAATAGCTTAGTTCTGCATAAGACTTGTAACCCCTTTGAAAAGTTTAATGTCATTGTTCTCTATTTTAACTTTCAAGCCTGATGAATAATTTAGCTAAAGATCTTAGGGAGAACAAAAGGAATGGACACTATTCAGGGACCTCTTGTATTTTGAATTTTTGCCAGCTTAAATAATTTCATGAACTATAGTGCTATTTTAAAATATAATCATAGCTACAAAGGTACACTTTGGAGTTCTCACATTGTTTGGCATTTAGTGATTAAAATTGACATTTGTTGGGGTGAACTAGAGTTCTAGAAATGATAGATACCAACTAATCCCAGCAAAAAAATTTGTCACAAATGAATGCTGTGACACGTCCCAAAACAAGAAAAATCATCACTAAACTCACTAGAAAAGATTGAGTCCTTATATACGTGTGTGTGTATATATATATGTGAGACTATATAAGAGACTATATATGTGTACATCTATCATCTATCTATCTATCTATCTATCTATCTATCTATCTATCTATCAATCATCTAGCTAGCTAGCTAGCTATAAGTTGTATTTACACTTGCTGTGAGTAGTGAGTGCTGTTTTGTCCATTTGTACTTGCTCAGCATCCTTTTTCATGTGTATTGTTATAATAATTTCCAAAGTCATAAACAACGAAATAAGATATCATCTCAGATAAATGGCACAAAATTTAATACAAAACATTAGCTATGGCACAACCTGGCCGCAGAGAACAAAGGAGTTTAAAATTCTTCTTATTCTACAGTGTTAGAATGCTTTGAATTAAATACAGATTTTTCTCATGATTATATTGTTACATGAATGTTCTCATGCCATCAGCCTAGAGGACTTTATTATTTATGCAATTCCAAAATCTGATGCAGAGTAAATGCATCTGATCTCAATGAGTGGCACAGGATTAAAAAAAAAGTATTAGTAGATTTCAGAGGAGAGAAAAAGACCATTTTAATTCTCTTGCAAGACTATTGATTAGTAACATATGCTGCTTTTCTGACTGAATTTTGATTTATTTTTAAATAAAAATATAGACCTGTCAAAGTATTTTAAATCATCTAGAGATAGAGGTTATTTAAACAATATTATTTTATTTCTCTTTCTAGGGGGAGTTTTCTACCTTCAAGTATACAGGGTACCAGGGGATACAATTCAGAATGACATGTGTTTGAATATAGAGTAATGCCAGCTTCATTTTGGATGCTTCTAGTTTGAAATTTCCATTCTGGTGTCAAGGGCCTTTGAAGCAGCAAGATTAGCTATGGGAAGAAACTTGTGCTAAGTAGCCTTTGACAGGCCTAATATCACCTACCTTGATTTTATCAGGAATTTCCGAGTTTAACAAACATGGCTTCCACAGAGCAAATGTCCCTCCATTCAGAACAATTTTGTGAGTAAGACAATTTATCCTTGTGCTTAGTTCATAACTAAGTTACCTAATGCTCTGGTCTATTTAATGGGAGAACCAGCCTCAAAAGAGGTAGATAGGGAGCCTAATTTTGAAATGAGAGTAAGATACCCATGCCTGTGTATGATTTTCTAAGTTGATATGTTTCTTATCTTCAAAATATTAACAAGTAGATTTCCTCACATATTTAGAATTTAAGAAATGAATTATTTATATATTAAAATATTTCAATATGTAGGGGAAGTGAGTAGAGGAAGAAATCCTAGAAGAAAAGCATTAAGTTCCAAAGAAAAATTTGAAAACAACAAAACAAAGAGAAATAAAAAAAAAAGTCTTTATGACAAAGATGGATATGACAACCAATAGGACAAATGGGGCTGTTACAGAAGTTAAAACTGTAACTAATAAAAATATCAACATATAAAACCTGGATCATTGGCTTCTTTTAAGGAATGGAATATGACAGCTCAATTCTGGGTCTATTTTCTACCTAGAGTCATCTGTGAGTGTCCAGTAGATTCCATTTTCGTATTTGAGTATGTATTCCATGTTACTGCCATTTCTTCTCCATATTTTATCCTCTATAGACAGTTTTCCTTTAGTAAGTAACATCCACATGTCTTCTAGCTATTGGAGTTTTTAGTCATTGCTTTGTACCGTTGTTCATAAAGGTAAATTCAATCCAGCTGTTTGAAGGCATTGTTCTTGCCTTTGTTTTGAGGTAGAGCTTTATTGTGTTTAGTAAAAACTAAACTACTTTGGCTTCAAATTTTGAATTTTAAATTTAGGACAAAAATATATTATTTAGCTTTTTCCTAAAATCTGGATTTTCTTTTTATTTACTTATTTATTTATTTTATTTATTTTTTTTAATTTTTAAAAAAAATAATTTTTTTAATTTTTTTAAATTTTTTTTTTTTTTTACAAACCCTTGTGTCGAGGGCTGACTTTCAATAAATCGCAGTGAGGGAGCTGCTCTGCTATGTACGAAACCCCGACCCAGAAGCAGGTCGTCTAGGAATGGTTTAGTGCCAGGCTCCCCACGAATGTGCGGTGTGTGATGGGCGAGGGGGCGGCCGCCTTTCTGGCCGCGCCCTGTGAAATCTGGATTTTCTTAATAGAAGTTTAGTAAAGGACAAAATAACAGTATTCTCTGCAGTCCCTGTATTTAATATTAGCTACTTGACTTAGAAAAGTGTGACACAATCCATGAAAATATAATAAAATTTAAGAAAAAGTGAACTTTCACAATATACTACTATATGAACTCTTATAATGTATCAGTGTGAACAATAGTCAAACTGTTTATTTGGGGTGTGGGAATGAATGGATTAACAGGTGGAGATTTCCAGACTCCTGGTATGCCTTTTCCATTAATGAGACATTGATTCTAACATAGTACCTTTACATATTTTTAGTGAAACTGATGAAATATACCAAGTGAAAAATCAACATTCAAATTAAAAAGAGAGACAACCAAATTCCTCTAGCCAGCAATGCCTAAATGAGACACTCCTCTTGTTGGACTTCTGTGGTCATCTCTGAAACTGAATCATAGTTCTTTCTTTCTAGGATTACTGGCCAATACTTCTTAAAAGCAATTATTTAGCCAGAATGAGAAAATGACTCATTTCTTAAAGACTACATTATGGTGCTGGAAGGGGGATGGGAGAAAAGGAAATACCATATGTGAAATATATTAGTCTACATATAGTGCTTGATCTGGAGCATGAGTTAGGTAAGCAAATAAGAATCTTCAATATGACTCATATAAGCCCAAAGCTGTCACTATAATTAGAACATGTATGGAGCATAATTGTCTTTGGCGTTATTGAGAAATGTAGTGATATAGACAGTATATAAAGTCTAACACATATAAAGTACAGGGCCTCCCCAGTGGCGCAGCGGTTAAGCACTGCTCTGTGGAGCTGTCGCAGCGGTGACGCGAGTTCGACGCCTGGCCGGGGAGATTCCCACATGGTGCGGCAGACCTCTCCTGCCTCGCCCGCTGCTCCCCTCAGCAGTGTATTTCTGATCTGCCTGTTCTGCTCCCCTCTCTGTCTCTGGTGAACCCTCTCACTACCCCACACCTCTGGCCTGTACCCCAGCTTGTATGTACAAATAAATCTTTAAAAAATATATAAAGTACACTGATTGCATGTCTTATCAATGGGTCAGATCAAGCAATTCCAGAGAACCAAAAGTTTATCCTGTGCAGAAAAATGTAAGGTGAATTGCCAACTTGGACAGGTTTTTGTGGATCCATGGAGGCTTGGCATTGATTCTCTGTTGACTATAATCAGACTCTGATGCATTTCAGACATTTGTGTTTCTCCCCAGTCATACTGATCCAAGTCTGGCTGAAGATAATTGGACATTTGCCTTCAATACTGTGCACATAGTGCAGACTGACAGGCTGGAAATGATCCTTATGGCCACTCTTTTGTAGTTAAATAGTGCTGACAAATGTAACTTTTCTCTCCTCCTTAACCACATTCATACAATATTATCTCAAGGTATTAAATTCTTTACTTGGATTTTGTCTTGAAACATGAATATTTTTGGTTTGATTGTCTGGGATTTTAAGAATGTTAAAATGGCCGGTACTATAGGTTGAATGACTATCAATCAGCATTAAAGACTAAATATAAAGAAAGATGAGATAAAGCTTACATTTGGTAGCCTTCAATTTAGTAAAAGGGAAGAAAATTCTTCCCAAGTGTGAGCCACAAGCCAAGATAACAGACAATTATTTTAAAAAATTGATAATGTTCAGAAGGAAAAGGATGGTAACAGAGGGGGAAAGACATGCATGGATTATGAACAGAAACAAATCCTAAGGGACATACAATTAGAGCCTATGTCAATTCAAACTCACATTAACAGAAACCAGGTTAGGATGAAATCTAGGACTATGGAGACATCTGATATAGGACCTTTTTTTCGTAACAATTTGCCTCAAAAACAGGATTACTTTGAAACGTTTTTTCAGCGGCATGATTCAAAGATTTGACAACTGGTTGTGAGATTATCAGATTCAGATGACACTTGAATTTTAGTTTCTGTTTTGGAAGGAAGAAATTATAGAGAAAGAGTAGGATGATGATATATTTGGAACTCAACATTATAGAATTACTGCTAAAAGAGACTTAGGAAAGACCCCCGACTTTCTCAGAATAATTGATTCCTGAAAAGAGTAGGGAGGAAAGAAAAGTCCTACTGTCTGGCACTGGATAGAATATGTCTAACCTGGGGCCTCCCTGGTGGCGCGGCGGTTGGGCGCTGCGCTGTGGAGCTGTCGGCAGAGGTGACGCGAGTTCAACACCTGGCTGGGGAGATTCCCACATGGCGCAGCAGGCCTCTCCTGCCTCGCCCTGCTGCTCCCCTCAGCAGTGTGTTTCCATCCATCTGCCTGTCCTGCTCCTCACTCTGTCTTTGGTGAACTCTCTCACCACTCCATGCCTCTGACCCATACCCCAGCTTGTATGCATAGATGAATAAATCTTAAAAAAAAAAAAGAATATGTCTAACCCAGTGATAACATTCTTAAATTTACTAAGAGCAAAAACAATTATTTGAAAATGTGAAATTATTTAGAACAAAATATGCTACAGTGGAAAGAGACCTAATTTGGAATAAATAGTGAGATTAAAGTCCTTGTCTTGCCTTTACTTGATATGTGGGTTTTGCACATGCTACTTAACCCAATCACCTTCAGTTTCCTCTGACTTGAGCAATCATATCTACCTAAAAATACTGTTAAGAGGATAAAATAATGGACACCAATAAACTCAAAATTGCAAAGCCAATGGAAAATATTATTGGAATAATTTTTAGTTTTTAAACAATAATTTAGGGAAAACTCATTTTCTTTAATGTCACTTATGCTCAAGTGAGAGCATACCTACACATTCCTATAGGAGAACAAAAGGCAAAATGAATTCATTCCTCGGGATTCTTTGTCATAGTCAGAATTAAATTAACACATAATATTTAATGCAAAACAAAGGAGAAAATCCAGACAGATTTATTAGGAACTAGTGAGGAAAATCTAAAAATATGAGGAAGCTTTTCCTAAGATGGCAAATACATGGAGTACACATTCTAAACTGTTATCTACAATTCCATAGTGTACCATTAAAAGTTCCAAATTAAAATATTATTTCACTATCTTCAAACATTATACATTATATCATCTTCTTTTTCAAAGTTAAAAATTCAAGTCTATTTTTCAAAGAATGACTATACAACTATAATTTTATTAGTTTATTTTTCAGGTTTAATAAATGATTTTGTTAATTAAAAATTATACACTAGTTCAACATCTGAAAATCCATGTAACTGACCACATCAGTAATAAGAAAAATAAAAACCATATGATCATATGACTAGATGCTAAAAAGTGTTTGATAAGATTTAGCATCCATTTGTGATGAAAATCCTTGAAAATTGGATATAAATGGCATATATATTAACATAACAAAAGCCATCTATGATAAATCCAGAGATAGTATCTTTCTTAATGGCAAAAAACTGAAAGACTTCCCACTAAGATCTAGGGCAAGACTAGAATGTCCACTTTCACCACTTCTATTCAACATATTATATTGGAAGTCCTTGCTAGAGCAAGTAAGCAAAAGATAGCAACAAAGGGGATCCAGGTTGAGAAATAAATAAACCTATCATTATTTGCATATGGTAGGATAATATACATAAGGAACCCTAAAGACTCCATGGAAAAACTAATTGAAAAATCAGTTCAACAAAATGGCAGTTTACAAAATCAAGACAAAAAAAATCAGTTTTCTTCATATACGCAAATAATGAACTAAAACAAGAAATTAAGAAAACCACCCATTTGCAATTCACCCTTCCCCCCAAATATTGAATATCTGGGAATAGATCTAAGAGGAGGTGAAGTACCTATGCAAGGAAAACTCTAAGAAAATTTTACTTCATTTATTTATTTTTAGATTTATTTTATTTTATCTACGCATAGAAGAACTGGAGTGTAGGCTAGAGGTGCAGGGGGTGAGATGATTCACCAGAGACAGAATGGGGAGCAGAACAGGCACATCTACTGAAACACACTGCTGAGGGGAGCAGCGGATGAGACAGGAGAGGTTTGCCATGCCACATGGTTTATTTTAGCTCCCTGGTTGGGGAATGAACTCATGCCACAGTGGCTAGCCATAACTGATAGTGCTGAGATGCTAATCACTGCACCACAGGGAGGGCTTTAAGACAATTTTAAAGGAAATATAGACTGCTTATGGATTGGAAGAATCAACATTATCAAAAGGTCTACATTACCCAATACAATCCCAATAAAATTCTCAATGCCATTCATCAAAGAAATGGAACAAATTTTACTGAAATTCTGATGGAACCACAACAGACCATGAATAGCCAAAACACTCCAGACTAACAAGGGGGGAAATAGTGGAATTACATTTCTAGGCTTCAAACTATGCTACAAAGCCATGCTAATTAAAACAGCATGGTACTAGAATAATAAAAAGGCACACACAGACAAATGGAATAGAATTGAGTGTTCAGAAATAAAACCACATATTTATGGACAAATAATCTATATAATGAGTGAAATCTATGCTGGAGCAAGGACAGCCTTTTCAATTATTGCTATTGGGATAATTGGACTGCCATATGCAAAAGAATGAAACTAGACCAGTATCTCACAACAAACAGGAAAATCAACTCAAAATGGATAAAAGATGTGGATCTAAGACCCGAAACCATAAAATATATAGAAGAAAACATAAAAAGTGCACTCCATTAAATAAACTTCAGAAACATATTTGTGGGTTCATCCCCAGCAGCATGGAAAACAAAGAAGATTATAAACAATCAGGACTACTCAAACTAAAAGGTTTCTGTACAGAGGAAGAGATAGTAACTAAAATAAAGAGAAACTCTATTGAATGGGAAAAATTATTTGCACATCAGACAGCTGAGAAGAGACTGATACACAAAGATCTCACAAAACTCAACAAAAGAAAACAAACAAGCCAATCCAAAAAAATGGCAGAGATTTTTTAATGGGCACTTTCCCAAAAAAGACATACAGATGGCTAAGAAGCACAGGAAAAAAAAAGTTCATCATCAATATCATCAGGACAATGCAAATAAAAACCACAGTGAGATATCCCCTTACACCAGTAAAAATGCCCCATATTAAAACAAACAAACAAACAAGTTCCGGTGAGGGTGTGAAGAAAAGCAACACTCTTACACTCTTGGTGGTATATAGACTGGTCAATCCCATATAGAAATAAGTGTGGAAGGTCCTCAAATAACACTAAAAATTAATCTGCCAGGACCCCCCTGCTGGCCTAGGGGTTAAGTCTCAGTGCTACCACTGTGACTGTCTGAGTTCTATCCCAGGCTAGGGAGCTAACTCACATGGCACCACAGATCTCTCCTGTTTTGCCTGCTGCTCTCCTTAGCAGTGTATTTCAGTAGATCTTACCGTCTTGCTACCCACTCTGTGTCTGGTGAATCCTCACAGCCCCTCCCCACACCACTGACCTCCACGCCAGTTTTCTATACAAAAATAAATAAATAAAATATTTTAAAAAGAATTAACCTGCCATATGGCTCCACATTTCTTCTCAGTATCTTGCCAAAGAACACAAAAACACTAATTCAAAAAGAAACCTGTACTCTTATGTTTATAGCAGCACCATTTACAATAGCCAAGATGTGGAAAAAACCTAAATGTCCCAGAATAGATGAGTGGCTCAAGAACTTGTAGTACATATATGCAATAGAACACTACTCAGCTGTCAAAACGGATGAAAATCGTGCCACTTGCAGCAACACGGATGGAGATGGAAGGGATTGTGCTAAGTGAAATAAGCCAGAAAGAGAAAGATAAATACCATACGGTTTCACTTATATGTGGAATACAGAGATACAAAACAAAGGGTCAGACAAAACCAAACTTTAAAACCAACCTTTGAAAGCTGGCCATACAGCTGAAGTATCCAAGTGGGGTGGGGAAAGTTTAAGGATGGCTGGCAGGGAATCACAGTGGACTACTGTGGAGCACTGTGGATGCTTCAATGGTGGGAGAGGCATGGTGACCACATCTGAGGGGAGAAATCTTATACTGTAAAAAAACAAACAAGGATGTAATGAAATGGTACTGCATTAAGAAAATAAAAATTAAAATCTTCCATTCATAAAAAATAAAATTCATCTACCTCCACTTAATTGTGCACTTTCATCAATTAATATCATTGTACTTAAATTTCCACAAGTATTAATTGAATTGTTGGAGTCCATTACAAGTTTCAGTTAATGTTTTCATATATTTGCTTTCACAACTGTCTTTCATTCTAAACTGGAAGGACTTTGAATGAAAAACTATATACATCATGTTTCACTTTATCATGGGAATATGTTATGAGATGTGTGCCATTATACAGTCTCATCATTGTCTGAACATCATTAAGTGTGTTTTTCTCCAAGGAGTATTTCTCTATTTCACCTAATAGAAATTTGTGAGGCTATCTTTGAAGGGAAACTGAGTCATTTATGTCTTCTATTTGCAATTGTAGTTCCGGTAGTGTAAATTACTGCATCACTGGGCAAGAACGGTCCGCTGTTGACAGAATGCTAGTATGTGACATGTGATTGTAACTTTATTCCTTTATTTCCCAAACCTAAGATAGTAACTAGTATATTGTAGGTACCTAATGAGTATTGAAAATGAACAAATGACTCACTGAATAAATATCACCATCTTCAAACATCTTAGCAATGAATAGTAAGGAGACTCAATCAGTAATCAAAACTTCCCCAAGGAAGGAAAGCTGAGGATTTCACTAGTAAATTTTACTAAAGTTTTAAATAATTAACACTGATCCTTCTCAAAATCCTCCAAAAGATTGAAAAGGAAGAAATACCCGTATTGCAAGGCCAACATTATCCTTTTATCAAAAACAAATATTGATATTATCAGTAAAGAAAATTATAAGTCAACATCCATAAATATATATGACAAAATTCTGAATAAAATACTAACAAAATTCAGCAGCACATTAAGAACATTATTCACCACATAATTGACTTGAATTTATCCTGGAATGCAGGATGGTTCAGCATATGCAAATCCAGCAATGTGATATATCACATTAATAAAATGAAAACAAACAAGCATCTTAATAGACACATGGAAAAATGAAAAAAAATCAATATCATTCATTGTAAAAGCCTTTATTATATTGTATAGCACAAGTATACTGCAATGTAATACAGGTTATTTATTGTAAGCCCACAGTCAGCATTAACTTTAACTGTGAAATTATCTAAGGTGAGAAAGAAGACAAGGAAGCCTATTGTTACCTATTGAAATATTAGTGGGAGTACTAGCTGGAGCAATCAATTAAGAAAAAAAGGCATCAGAATTCAAAAGGAAGAATTAAAATTGTCTCTATTTGAAGATAACATAATTGCATATATAGAAAATCCTAATGACTCCATAAAATACTTTAGAACTTAGCAATGATTTAAGTAAATTCATAGGATATAAAATTAACATCAAATTTGGCAAAACATCAGGGCCTCCCTGGTGGCGCAAGGAGTTAAGTCTCAGTACTACAAAGAAGCTATGGGCAGCCACTGCAGCATGAGTTCTATCCCCAGTCAGGGAGCTTCCTGCATGGCGCAGCAGACCTCTCCTGATTCACCCACTGTTCCTCTCAGCAGTTTATTTCACTAGATCTTCCTGTTCTGCTCCCCACTCTGTCTCTGGTGAATCCTTTCACCACCCCTCCACACCTCTGGACTACACCCCAGCTCTTGTATGCATTAAATAAATAAATATTTTTTAAAATTTGGCAAAACTTCTATACACTAGCAGCAAATTATCTGGAAATAAATAAATAAAATTATCTGACTTACAATACTGTTAAAGACAATAAAATACTTATGAACAAATATAACCAAAGAGCTGAAAGTTCTGTATCTTGAAAATTAAAAAGTATTAATGAAAGAAGTCAAACAATTTACAAAATAAATTGGGAGGGATCTGTTTTTCATTAATTGCAGAAATACACATTGTTAAATATCAATGCTATCAAAAATCATCAACAAATTCAACACAATACCTAAAATTTTTCAATTTCATTTTCATACAGAAGTATAACAAACAATTTTGAAATTTATGTAAAACCATAAAAAGATTCCAAAGAACCAAAACAATCCTGAGAAAGAAGAACAAAGCAGGAGACATCACATTTTCTGATTTCCAACTATGCTTTAAATCTATAGTAATCAATGGTATTGGCAGATAGAACAGTGAAATGTGTGTCCATTAATAGAACGATGGAAAAGACTAGATATCCTATATAGAAACCTAAAGATAGAAAGTCAGCTAAAATTTAACACAGGAGCTAAGAATTCTCATTGAGGAAAAAAGTCTCTTCAATAGATGACACATTGAGTGAAAAATGTACATTCACATTTAAGTAATGAACTAGCTACCGATCTTATAGCACTTATAAAAATTTGCAGCTAATTTACTTAATTGTATTACTGGATGCCATAAATTTCCTGGAAAGAAACAGGAAAAACTGTCGTCCTTGAAATGGGCTCTAATAATGACATTATTTTATTTAATTGGCTTGGTTTTTATTGAGGTAATGTTAGTTTACAACACTGTATGTAATTTAGGGGACTAGGTTCGTAAACACAACTATATAGTCATATTTCTAGGGTTTGATTTGGTTTTTATTTGTCAATTTATTTATTTTGTTTCTTTATATTCCACATTTGGTATTTGTCTTTCTCCTTCTGACTTACTTTGATTATCATAATCCTTCCCAGTTTTACCCATGTTTCTGAAAATAGCAAGAGATCTTTTTTATAGCTGAGTAGTACTCCTCGTGTGTGCTTGTGCACATCATATCTTCTTAATCTGTTTTGGACACATAGGTTGTTTCCATAACTTGGCAATTGTAAATAGTGCTGTAAAGACTGTAGGAGTGACTATATTCCTTTGAATTAGTGTTTTTGCATCCTTCAAGAAAATACCTAGAAGTGGAATTAATGGATCACATGTATGCCTGTGTTAGAGAAGAGACAGGACCCAATGAGTCCCTGATACTGGACATTAACTTAGGCTGAGGCTAATTAAGTTATTACAAAGTAGAAATAAGTCAGACAGAGATGGGCGCCTCCCTGGTGGTGCAATGGGGTAAGTCGCAGCACTATGAAGCTGTCCAAAGCCACTGCAGCATGAGTTCAATCCCCTGCCAGGGAGCTTCCTACATGGCACAGCAGACCTCTCCTGTCTTGCCCACTGCTCCCTCAGCAGTGTACTTCAATAGATCCACCTGTTCTGTTCACTACTCTGTTTCTGGTGAATCCTCTCACCCCTGCCCAACCTCTGGCCTATACCCCAGCTTGTATGCATAAATAGATATTTTTAAAAGTCAGAGATGACAAATATCACATGATCTCACGTATATGTGGATCTAAATCCAAAAATTCCACAATTCATAGAAATAAGAGATTAGATTCATTTTTGCCAGAGGCAGATGAGGAACTGGAGAAAGTCTAAATTAAACCATTCAGACTTCCAATTATAATGTCAATAAGTAGTAGGTAAATAATTCATAGCATGAGAACTATATTTAATAACTGTTGAATAATCTATTTAAAAGCTATTAAGAAGGGCCTCCCTGGTGGTACAGCGGTTAAGCGCCGCGCTGTGGAGTTGTGGGCAGCTGCAGGCAGCTGCGACGCGAGTTCGACACCCGGCCAGGGACTATCCCACATGGTGCGGCAGACCTCTCCTCCCTCGCCCGCTGCTCCCCTCAGCAGTGTATTTCTGATCTGCCTGTTCTGCTCCCCACTCTGTCTCTGGGGAACCCTCTCGCCGCCCCACGCCTCTGGCCTGTACCCCAGCTTGTATGTAAAATAAAAAACAAATCTTAAAAAAATAAAATAAAAATAAAAGCTATTAAGAGAGAAGAGCCTAAGAGTTCTCATCAGAAGGATAAATGATTTTCCATTTATTTATTTTTACTGTATTTATATGAGATGATAGATGTTAACTAAACTCACTGTATTAATCATTTATAACATGTGTAAGTCAAACCATGATCCTGTGCATTTTAAATTTATAGTTATATATCAATTATACCTCAATAAAACTGAGAAAAATGGTAACTCCTTTCTATGCTTACCCATCTGAAAGAAAATATGTTAATTCCCTAAATGTGAAACTTCTTATAGTTTATTATCTCTAAAAATCATGTTAATACGAGCATTGAGCTTTTAATATTTTTTATATTCTTTTAGCTATAATTTGGTTTTCTCAACTGGGAAGTTGATTTGAAGAGTGATGGATAATTTTCCAAGGGCATTCCCCACATGTTAGAATCTTTGCAAGAACAAGTGTCTATTTCTACTCAGTGTTTTCAAGTGGAATAAAGATTGATAAGTGCTTTAATAGAGATCAGTCCATACAAGGATTCTGATAGCTATCTTTAATGTCTTAGGCAATTCCTACACAAAAATACCTATCACTCCCTGATGGGTGGATAATATCTCCTTCTTAGTGGGAAGAGGAAATTATTTTTAACATTTTAATTGAAAATAAAATTCAGATGAAGTTGGAAAAAGTTATAATACCAAAACCAGCAAATTGGTATTGTACACTCCATAAACCTTATTTATATGTTACCATTAACATATACACTAATTTGTGTGTGTGGCTGTGGTTCTACACATTTTATCACATGTGCAGATTTGTGTAAACACAACTAGAATTAATAACTGTTCTATTAACACAAAGATTTTCAATGCTGCCCCTTTATTGCCAAGCAATATTTGCATCCATTCCTATTCCTGGGATCACTAACTCATTCTCCGTACCTTTAATTCTGTACTTCAAGAGTATTAAATACATTGAATTATACACTGAGAAACCTTTTGAAAAAAAAAATGGCATTTCTCATTTAGCATAATTCCTCTGAGATCTCTGCATGTTTTTGCAAGTATCTATAGTTAACTTTTAATGCTGAGCAGTTATTTCGTGGAATGGATGTACCATAACTGTTTGATCATTTATACAAAAAAGGAAGGGCATTTATTGCTTTTTTTTTTTTAGATTGATCCTTTAGGAATAAAGTTGCAATGCACACTGTGGACTGATTTTCACTACTTTGATTTTCATTCTCTTGAATAAGTGTCCAAGAATGCAGTCTCTGGATCTCATTGTAACAACACATTTAGTATTATAACAAGTGCTAACCTATTTTCCAGGTTGCCATTTTGCTCCCCCACAACCAAAATAAGAGAGATTGAGTTCTTCACATCCTTCTCAGCATTTGGTGCTATCACTGTCTTCAATTTTAGTCATTTTGTTGACTAACTAATATATATAGTGATATCTGGTTTGCATTTTCCTAATGGCTAGTGATATTGAACATCTTTTTATGTGTGTGTTTGTCATCAATATATTGTCATTGGTAAAATGTTTCTTTATGTATTTTGAACATTTTCTGATTGGATTGTTTCTTTTTACAATGTTGAGCATATTTTCTTCAGGTTAAAAACAAGCCTGTAAATATTTTCTTAAATTTTTAAACATATCATTTTTATTGATATATGTGGGTTTAAATCACTGTACAGGATTGAGGAGTGTAGGTTCACAACCCTTCAGCTCTATGTTAACACACCATGCCCACCATTAAGGTACCAGTAATCCTCCACTCTAGTCTGTTGGGTCCACATCCCTCTTTATCCTTCAGGTAACCTCAATTAGGCAGTCATATTTTTAGGAATTGCTTTGGTTTAGCTTTGTCTGTTCCCTTGTTTTGTCTCATTATATTCCATATATGCATGAAATAACTGGTATTTTTTTCTTCTTCTGACTCACTTTACTTAGCATAATCCCCTCCAGTTTCACCCAGGCAGGCCCAAGTGGCACAAGTTCCTTTTTTTTTCTTTTTTCAAAGATTATTTATGCATACAAGAGCGGGGATGTAGGCCAGAGGTTAGGGTATGTGTGTGTGAGAGGATTCACCAAAGACAGAGTGGGGAGCAGAACAGGCACATTGAGTGAAGTACACTGCTGGGAGGAGGGGGCAGTGGGCAGGACTAGAGAGGTCTGCTGTGCCATGTGGTTCAGCTCCCTGGCCAGGAATCTAACTCCCACTGCAGTAGCTGTCATTAGATTCAGAGTGCTGAGACTTAAGCCCTTGCACCACCAGGGAAGTCCCACAATTTCTTTTTTTTAATAGCTTCATTTTTTGTATTTCTTCTTTTATAGCACTCCATTATGCACATATATACACCACATCTTCTTAATCTACTCATCTATTTTTGTACACTTAGATTGTTTTCATAACTTTCCTCTTGTGAACAGTGCTGCAATAAACACAGGACTTCCTACACCCTTCAAATTAGTGGGTTTTTTTTTTTAATATATATGTAACAGTAGAATTATTGGATCATATGGCAGATTTATTTTTAATATTTTGGGAAACCTCCATACTGTTTTCCAGTTTGGAGAGATTTTTATGTATTCTATATGCAAGTCCTTTGTTGGTTATATAGTTTACACATATTTTCTCTAAACTGTACTATCTTTTCATACTCCCAACAACATCTTTCATAGTGCAAATAGTTTTTGCAAATCTTTTGAAATTCAGTTCATTGTATTTTATGGTCATGTTTTGGTGCCATTAAAAACAATCAGTTTTTGACATAGCCAAAACTCAAGATATTACTAACCTTCATTTTCACTTTTCCTTCTTCCAGTAAAATAGAATAATCAGGAATCATGACTGTGTGCATCAGTTTGTATGAGTTTTGCTATTTGTTAAAAGGGAAGTGGCTTGGCTTCTGATTTTAGAGAGGAGGTGTTGCATGTGAGTGCTTTATATGACCTTTGGAATAAAACGTTATCTCTGCACTCATTCTGTACACATTTTTACTCTATATTTAAAAGTTTATAAAACTTTAATTTATTTTAATTTTTAATATATATATTTTATTGTTATTTATATCTTTTACATTTTTATTTATTTTATTTTTAATTTTTTAAATATATATTTTAATTGTTATTTATATCTTTTACATGGATCATGGGTGAATTGGCGGACCCACCACTAATTCACCTGTGACCCATCACTTTGGTCCCTTGTGTCCTTTTCTACTCCATTTTGTGCCCTTCATCTCCCCCTCCCCCCTTTTCTCACCCCCTCCCCCCACTGAGTGTCTCTCTCCTATTTGGTTTCCTTATGGTCCTGTTATAAGTGAAACCATTCGATATTTTTCTCTTTCTTTCTGGCTTATTTCGCTGAGTATGATGCCCTCTAGTTCCATCCATGTCGCTGCAAATTGCAAGAGTTTATCTTCTTTTAATGCTAAATAGTATTCCATTGTGTATATGTACCACATCTTCTTGATTCAGTCATCTATTTTTGGACATCTGGGTTGTTTCCATACCTTTGCTATTGTAAACAGCACCGCAATGAACATACAGGTGCATGTATCCTTTTGGATTAGTGTTTTTGTGTCCTTTGGGTACATTCCCAAAAGTGATATTGCTGGGTCATATGGAAGCTCCATTTTTAGCAGTTTGAGGAATCGCCATACAGCTTTCCATAGTGGTTGGACCAGTTTGCATTCCCACCAGCAGTGTAGAAGGGTTCCTTTTTCTCCACATCTTTTCCAGCATTTGTTATTGCCTGTATTTTTAATGTGTGCCATCCTCACAGGTGTGAGGTGGTATCTCATTGTGGTTTTGATTTGCATTTCCCTGATTATAAGTGATGTTGGACGTTTTTTCATGTACCTGTTGCCCATTTTCTTTTCTCCTTTGGAGAAGTGGCTTTTTAGCTCTTCTGCCTATTTTTTGACTGGATTATTGGCTTTTGTTGTTGTTGAGTTGTGTGAGTTCCCTATAGATTTTTGTTATCAGCCCTTTATCGGTTGTATTGTGTGCAAAGATCTTCTCCCAGTTGGTAGGGTATCTGTTAGTTTTGGTTGATGTATCTTTTGCTGTACAGAGCTTTTTATTTTGATGTAATCCCATCTCTTTATCTTGTCCTTCTCTTCCTTCGCTTTGGGGGATGTGTCTTTAAAGATTTTGCTGAGATGTATGTCGTGTAGAGTTTTGTCTATATTTTATTCTATAAATTTTATGGTTTCAGATCTTACGTTCATAAAACTTTAATTTTATTAAAAGCAAAAATCCTTCACCTCTTTTGTTAGGTTTATTTCCAAGTATTTAATTTTTTTTTGGTTTCCATTATAAAGGATGATTTTCTTAATTTCTTTTTTTGTTTGTTTGTTAGCAGATTAATTGTTTGCATATAGGAAGGCTACTGATTTTTGTGTGCTAATTTTGTATCCTGCTACTTTACTAAACTGGTCTATAATTTTAATTAGCTTTTCTATGGAGCTTTTAGGATTCTCTATGTATTTTACCATATCATCTTCAAATAGTGATAGTTTTACTTCTTCTTTCCCTATTTGGATTCCTTGTATGTCTTTCTCTTGTCTTATTGTTCTGGCTAGGACTTCTGATCTTATATTGAAAAGCAGTGGTGAGAGTGCACATCCTTGCCTTTTTCCAGATCTTAAGGGAAAGGCTTTCAGCTTCTCACATTTGAGAATAATATTGGCTGTGGGTTTGGTGTATATGGCTTTTATTATGTTAAGGTATGTTCCTTCTATACTGAGGATATTGAGGGTCTTCATCATAAATGGATGATGAACTTTGTCAAATGCTTTCTCGGCATCTATTGATATGATCATATGATTTTTCTTTTTCTTTTTGTTGATGTGTTTGATTGCATTTATTGATTTTCAGATGTTGGACCATTCTTGTATCCCTGTAATAAGCCTACTTGGTCATGGTGTATAATCTTTTTGATGCATTGTTGGATTCTATTGGCTAAGATTTTGTTGAGGATTTTTGCATCAATATTAATTAGAGAGATTAGCCTGTAGTTTTCTTTTTCAGTATTATCCTTGTTTGGTTTTGGGATTAGTGTAATGTTGGCTTCATAAAACATATTGGTAATATTCCTTCCTTCTCAATTTTTTGAAAGAGTTTGAATGAAGCTAGACTACTACCTTACACCATGCACAAAAATAAACACAAAATGGATAAAAGACCTGAATGTAAGACCTGAAACCATAAAATACATAGAAGAAAATATAGGCAAAACACTTCATGACATACATCTCAGTAACACCTTTAAAGACATATACCTGAAAATAAAGAAAGTGAAGGAAAAGATAAACAATTGGGACTAAGTCAAACTTAAAAACTCTGTAAGCAAAAAAGACACGACCCAAATTAAAGAGACATCCTAATGATTGGGAGGAAATTTAATTTTTGCACAGAATGCAACTGATAAGAGGCGGATCACAAAATCTACAAAGAGCTCACATGACTCAACAAAAACAACGCAAACAATCCTGATAAAAAATAGGCTGAAGAGCTAAAAAAACACTTCTCCAAAGAGGAAATGCAACAGGTATATGAAAAAAATTGTTCAACATTACTTATAATACTGGTCAGCAAATTTTTACAAAAGTCATGTTATGAAATGAAATTAGTCATTTCCTATCAGTCTGTATGTGCTCAACACAAATATTACAGTAAAATTCTAATTTTGGCACTAGCTTTTTGGAATTTGCAATAAATTGATGTTTACATCATGAAATGCATGCCAATAGTAATAGGCCTACAGTTAATAACTGTAAAAAATCAAGTTATAGACTACTTCTTAGATTTCTTTGCTTGTCTCTTGTACAGCTGTTCAGGAATAGAATAGATGGAAGATGGTTTCCACTGTGCAAAAGCACAGACTTAAGACTCAGTTTTGAAGAGTCTAGAAATAGTCTCCATTCTTGTGGGTCATGAGTGACTTCTAAGGCATTCATGAGGCCCTCAATATCGGAACAGAATACCAGAGTACTTTCCTTTCTGAAGAAAGACCAACTGCTGGTGGTGCTTTCAATAAAAAGTAATTGTGACATCTTCTAGAAGATTCAGTTGTTGGAGCCTTGATCCTAGCAATTCTGCCTTGTTCTTGGATAAGTCCAAATCACGAACCAGGTCATTTAGTTTACCTGTTTTAGTCTGTGTGTGGTTGATGATGCACCACAGTGAAAATCTGGATCACTGCATGCTGATGGAACAGGAGAAAAACAGGTCAGTTCACCCTTGTCTTCATCAAATGAATCAAGAGAATATTTAGCTGGAGGTTCTTGAATAGGAAGTCCCTATGGTCTCAATGCAGACAAAATGTTTGGGTAGACTATTCTCGACTTCTTTTGCTTCGTTATTCCGCCAGAAAGTGGAGGAACCAAGCAGAAGTAACAGTCTTTTGTGTGGTTGCTTGGCTGTCTCCACACCATGGGGACTGCAAATGGCATTGATGGTCTTTTGTCATTGAACCACTGTGAAAGCTGTGTTGTTCATATAGCACAGCATATGTGCGGGGCCCAAGGCTTGTCTTGGTCACCAACCTTGCATCCCAAGTAAAGATGATAAGCCTTCATCATTTGAGAAGTGATACTTTTCTTCTGGTTGGCAAATGTCACTTTCCGACAAGTAGAACAGAAATTGTCCATGCTATTAATGCACTTTCGAGACATCACTGTTCTGTATTGTGCCTAAATGGATAAAATAATAGCAATTCTATGGAACAGTAGCTGTCTTAAACTGTCTTGCACAAAGTCTGAAATATTGTCAGTGCTCAACCTTTCCGACAGGGAAAGTGCACTGCTGACGTCAGCTTACTTCAGCAGCTGCCTGCCTAGCAGTAGTATTATATTGCATTAGAAAATGATGCAATCAACTCTGGATGATGTGTTCATGATGGTATTATGCAATGTGATGCAATATTACATCATTCTAGACTGATTTAGGATGTTGTTGCGTCTTACTGGATAAATTTACATGGTGAAACATATAAAATGAATTATATGAAATATCTTCAAAATGAGAGCTAATAAAAAATTTTCAGGGTTATATTCATGTTCAGCACACCAAGATACTACAGATTAAGGCCTTTTAAATTCAGTAATGATCTCACTGTTGTCCAGTGTAATCAGGGAAATGCAAATCATATCCACAATGAGATACCACCTTACAGCAATAAGAATGGTACACATTAAAGAAAAAAAAAACAGGCAATAAGAAATGTTGGGGAGGATGTGGACAAAAAGGAACTCTCCTACAATGCTGGTGGGAATGCAAATCAGTCTAACCACTATGGAAAGCTAATGTTCTTCAAATTAATAACATTGGAGCTACCCCATGACCTAGCAATTCCACTCCTAGAATCTACCCAAAGGACACAAAAACATTAATTTAAAAATATACCTGCACACCTCTATGTTTATAGCAGCACTATTTACAATAGGTAAGATATGGAAGCAACCCAAATGCCCAAAAATAGGGTAATGGATCCAGAAATGTATATTCACAAGATGAAATACTATTCAACAATCAAAAAAAAATAAACTCATGTCATTCACAGCAACATGGATGGTGCTAGAAGGGATCATGCTCAGTGAAATAAGCCAGAAGGAAGCAGAAAAATATCAGATAGTTTCACTTATAGGAAGAATATAGGGAGACTAAACAAGGGATAAGGAAAAAAATAACAATAATAATAATTATTATAATAATAATTATACTAATAATATTTTTAGCAAGCAATCATAAATCAGAGACATTATATGGAGAGGGAGGAAAAGGGACCAAAACAGGGGGGAGAAGTGCACAAGGGATTATGGTGATGGTTCATGGTTAATTGGTGATGGTAATTTTATGGGGAATACACAATGATGTAAAAGATATAAAAAAAATAGATTAAAAATAAGAGAGAAATGCAACATGCATCAGATTAATAAAAATAAATAAATAAACTAGAACTGGACCTTCTGAAAGGGAATTGGTAAATATATCTCAAAATGAAAACTCATACTTCTTGATTGAGCACTCTATAAGAAATAAAGATGAGATTAAAAAAAATTTATTTCTGGTAAAAATCCTAGCTATAGGTAATATCCCCAGTTTTCATTCTTGTAGATATTTAAAGGGATGGTAAAATTATCTAGTGAGCCTGCAGAGCCTTGATTTATCTCAACTCAAAGTAATTCACATGTTAAATTGTCACATCTTTTTACGGCACATTCTGAACATTTTTTTTATTTGTTAATATATTTTTATTTATGTCTTTTACACTATTTTGTATTCCCTGTGGGTTTCCCACCACAAATTCACTCATGAACTATCACCATAATCCCTTGTGTTCTTTTCTCCCCCATTTTGGGAGGCCTGTCTTTCAGTGATTGTGTGCTTTAAGAATAATATTTATCGGGCCTCCCTGGTGGCGCAGCGGTTAAGCACTGCGCTGTGGAGCTGTCGGCAGCGGCCACGCAAGTTCGACGCCCAGCCAGGGAGAATCCCACATGGCGTGGCAGACCTCTCCTGCCTCGCCCGCTGCTCCCCTCAGCAGTGTATTTCTGATCTGCCTGTTCTGCTCCCTGCTCTGTCTCTGGTGTACCCTCTCGCCGCCCCATGCCTCTGGCCTGTACCCCAGCTTGTATGTATAAATAAAAAATAAATCTTCAAAAAAAATTAAAAAAAGAATAATATTTATCTATTTTCTCCATTGAGAAAATGAAAACAGTGAAAATTCAATGTAGCAAACACAGACTGCAATTACTCTCAAAGTAGGTGTCCTATGGAGATATAGACACTCTAAATCATTGCAATCCTCATGTGATGTCTTCTAAAAGCAAAAGAATAAAATACTTGTATTATTTAAATAAATAGCCTCTCATCTTAACATCAAATTGAAAAAGGAGTGAAATTCCCCCCAAAATAAAAATAAAAGGTAGAAGAAATAGAGATTGTTAATCAAAAAATAACTTCTTAAGACTCAGGGTTAATCTGGAAGACAGGCCTATAACTGAAGCAAGATTTCACAGTCTCACTCAATAAAAACTCTTTAAAATGCATTGACCAACAGAATCCTGTCATGTCCAAATGGGAACCGCTAGCCACTCATTGGTATGAAGCACTTGAATTGTGGCTAGTGTGACTGAGGAAATGAAAGTTTAATGTAATTTAATTTTGATTAATTTTAAGTGGTCACGTAGGGCTCTTGGTAACTATATGGAACAGCACAGCTCTAAAATATATTAACATTTGTCTAATGAAAGTCACTGCCAGATTTACTCCTCATTCCTGCACCCCTCAGCTTTACATGCACTTTCCCCCCTACTTGCTTCTTTTACAAACTACACTGAGTATTGGGCTGTGGGCCTGAACTCCACCCAATAGGGGCTCAGGTCTCATTTCTCAACACAGAAAACCAAGAGACACCAGGCAAAAAAGAAAAAAAAAGAAATAAAGAAAATCCAGTGAGTAAAGTTTCTCATAATAACTACCTGCAGAATATAGTAAAGGCTGTACATTGAACCTTGTGACTTTTGGAATGCCACCAGACAATCAGAATCTGGCCTTGTGTTTACAGTGCCAGCATATCCAGGAACACACTGAAAGACGAATATCTCTAAAATGAAAAAAGAAGTGGTCAACATGTCTGGATGCTGTGGACATATCCAGGACAGTCTAGGGGGGCAAGAAATGTAATTGTGACATTGCTTCTATTCCCATTCTACTTTACCCATTACCAAGGACACTCTGATACAGAGGCTGAGAATATGACAGGTAGGAGATTGTAGTGACCAGAGGATACAACGGTCAAAATTATCACTGATTTTTCTTGGGTCACAAATAAGCCCACATTAGAGACTACAAGGAACAGAGTAAAGTCTTAGCGCTCTGCCCAACCTCTAGCATCATTACCCATCCTCGATGTTGCAATTTCCTAATGTCTCCCTCCATTTACATTTACACACACACACACACACACACACACACACACACACACACACAAGCACACACGTTTGAGTATAAGTGGACTCTAGCTTTATTTTCACACTGGCTATGCATAAACAATACCTGTGACTGACTGTTATTTCCTTTACCAAACCACCACAACCCTGGTGAAAACTATTCTGAGGCTGCACCCAAGCATCCACATTTTATCACCATAGAAACGGTGATAATAATTGAATGTAGGGAAATTATAACAGGAACAGTGAGGAGCACAGCCAATAGGTCGTGCTCCTAGCCAACTTGATGGTAGATAATGGAGCTTTCTGGAATCCAGCTCCTGAGTAAGGCCTGATGGGAAATAGGGCCAGAGAAGGTACTTTGGCAGTTAAAAAAGTTGATGCCTTGGCAGTTGAATGACTGGGGCTATGGCAATTCAACTGCTCTTGAGGATGAGTGTCCCTGAAGCTGCCAGTTTGCCATGTGTGGCTTCAGCTTAGACCTTGACCCCTAATCTGGGGGTAGGACATATACCAGCCTATACATTCTCATTGTTTCTCTCTGCATCTCTGTGTCTTTGTCTTTCTCTCCTCTCTCTCTCTCTCTCTCGTCATCCTTTTTTCATTCCCTATGCAAATATATCCTGTTGTTTTCTCTATGTGTACGTTCGGGTGATGTCCTGTGTTCTGAAGTGTACAGGTGAGGACTCAGCCCTGGTCACTACATTCTCCCCCAGGGTTGCCCCATGATGTCAGGGTATGCAGCCTGTTATAATGGCAGAATTATAAAAGTTAGCCTCTTTCCAAATTTTGACACCTTATGTAAGGCGTATACATCCAGGAATAAAATAGTAAAATCTTTTGGGGGCATTAGCCCATTCATTCTGATCATAGTTGTTAAAATGTCTCTCACTTTTCTTATTATCTAGAGGATACTCAGGACATTTTAATGTCTTCAGCACCAAATTATTACCTCCTCTTCTGATCATTTCTTAAGGGTTTCTGCATGCTCATTCTTTCATAAACAACTATAATTGTGTTCTCTCAATCAAGTAGAGTGGAAGATGTAAAATACAATATCTCAGAATAAAATGTAGAAAAAGGTGGAAGATGAGAAAATTGGGCCAAAGGGTTGAAAGCTGTTGGAGGATGTCATGGAGAGGACATGACAGATGGTTGATCTGTCAGCTGGACGCCAGCATTCAGAGGCTTCACTTATCTACCCTGTCCTTGAAACGCACTTTCTGTTCATTGTTGGTGGCTATTTCAAGGAGGCAATTTAGAGAGAGTAGAGCATTGTTGAGACCATCTGTACTGTGTGAGCGACTCAACCCTGGCAAGTTTTCTTCATAAACTTTCAACATTGTGGCAAGTGCAAGCAGGTACTTGTCTCCACCACTCAAGACATGCCCTATATGTGAATTATCTTAACTACTAAAATTTTCACCTACTGATCTAAAATGGCTTTCCTCTTTCTTCAGTCTCTCCTTGTCCGTTCTGCTTGGGGACCAGTTTTGAATTTCACTTAGGGAACCCACTAAGGTGTGAGCCAAGGAGAGTCTACTGCAGTAGTTCAGGGCACAGAACAATGGGAGTAGAAGGGAGAAAGATATTTAAGGGCGTAGATAACACATCCTAGAGCAACTTCCTTGGCCATCTCCTGCTGCACAAGAGGTTTCTCATCTCTGCTTACTGCCATTAAAACCGCAATTCCATCACATGTGGGGGCATTCCATACACCCATACATCCTGACTGCATGCTTCAGGAGCAGCCCAGGTACCAAACACATCTGGCTGGTAAAAATGTATTGGACCTTAAATATACTCAAATTGTCATACACTTCATTATTTTCTTTATCCCCGTTTATTTATTTACATTGATTTCAGTTTCTCACTGACAAAATAGAAGAATATAAGCAGGAAATACAGACTGAAAATTTGGAGGATGAAATGTCATACCAAAATCATATTGTTCTGAGAATTTTATTGTCATTGTAATAAATTCACTCTAGGCCAAAACATGGAAGGTGAACAGAACAAGTTGACATCCTGAAATCAAGAAGATATCAATTTTTTCTTGATTTTGCTTTTAGTTTTCAATTTACCTCACAAGTTTTTTCCAAGGAATTAACTCAAAATTCCATCCATCCTTCCATCCACCCATCTTGCTATCTAGCTATCAATCAGGTATCTATCTATCTATCTTCTATCAATCATCTATCTATCCATCTGTATATATAAATATAAAGCAGAGTTAACTTCATTTTAATTCTTTGAGGTAAACTGTGTTCTTTGAGTAAGCAATAAACTGCAATCATTGCCAGAAGCAATGACCTGAAATGAGCATATTGCCATTTTTCCTGTAGTAATGAGAAACGCTTTTCTACTGCAGAGGTCAGTGGATTTCAATTTTGTGGTCCAGGCCTGGTGCTGCAGAGCATGAACCTGAAATCCAGAGGACCTGGAGCTGATAATGCTCAGCAAAGGGCGGCAACCACAAATAATAAAAAATAATAATAATAAAAAAATAAATAATAAAATGATAAAAAATAATACACAATAATACACAATGCACAATAATACACAATAATAATACACAAATAATAAAATAATACACAAATAATACACAATAATAATGCACAAATAATAAAAAAAAGTATAAGATTTATTTTTTTATACATACAAGCCGGGGTACAGGCCAGAGGCATGGGGCGGCGAGAGGGTTAACAGAGACAGAGCGGGGAGCAGAACAGGCAGATCAGAAATACACTGCTGAGGAGAGCAGCGGGCGAGCAGGAGAGGTCTGCCGCACCATGTGGGATTCTTCCCGGCTGGGCGTCGAACCCGCATGGAGAGCTGCCTTGACAGCTCCACAGCTCAGCGCTCAACCACTGAGCCACCAGGGAGCCCCCCCCCCCAAAAAAAGAAAAAGTTTAAATCACAATGAAAAGAAGAAAAGGAAAATCCTTAAACGCAGAAACCACCTGTGCTTGTGCTCCATGCAGGCTTATTTTTCCAATACTTCACATACCTCAGATACTTTCACACAGCTCCTAAAGTGGAGAAGAAGAAATGAAAAATAGCAAAACTCAGTATTTTATTAATCAGATTATCTATATGAACATAAAAAATTGGATATTTTTTGAAAAAAAAAAAAGGTTTGGTTTTGGGAGCTCCTTGTGACTGCATCTTTGTGCAGAGGGTATTTTTCCCACTTTTCACTCCTGGGTTGAGAATGAGGGTACCTCCTACTTCAAGTAACTTACACTGGTCAACAGTGAGATCATTATTGACTTAAAAAGGCACTAATTTGTAGTATCTTGGTGTGCTGAACATGAATATAACCCTGAAAATTTTTTATTAGCTCTCGTTTTGAAGATATTTCATATAACTCATTTTATATGTTTCACCATGTAAATTTATCCAGTAGGACTGCAACAACATCTTAAATCAGCCTAGAATAATATAATATTGCATTGCATTGCAATACCATGATGCACATTACATCTAGATTTGATTGCATCATTTTCTGATGCAATGCAATACTACTGCCAGGCGGCTGCTGAAGTAAGCTGACGTCAGCAGTGCACTATATGAAGCCCTGTTGGAAAGGTTGAGCATTGAAAATATTTCAGACTTTGTGCAAGACAGTTTAAGCTACTGTTCCATAGAACTGTTATTATTTGATCCATTTAGGCTAATTCAGAACAGTAATGCCTCGAAAGTACATTAATACTGTGGACAATTTCTGTTCTATTCGCCGGGAAGTGACATTTGCCAACCAGAAGAAAAGTATCAGTTTTCAAGTGAAGAAGGCTTATCATCTTTATTTCGGACGCAAGATTGGTGACCAAGACAAGCCTTGGGCCCCGCATATATGCTGTGCTACATGAACAACACAGCTTTCACAGTGGTTCAATGGCAAAAGACCATCAATGCCCTTTGCATTCCCCATGGTGTGGAGAGAACCAAGCAACCACATAAAAGACTCTTACTTCTGCTTGGTTCCTCCTCTTTCTGGCAGAATAATGAAGCAAAAGAAGTCGAGAGGAGTCTACCCAAACATTCCATCTGCATTGAGATGACCGGTTCAACAACTTGCTGCAGGGTGACGCAAAACAAGCATGGAATGCTTTTTGCCTAGTGTCTACAAACTGTCTTGGGAATGTTAGGGCAGAAAACTACAAGGAACTACTAGAAGACATGCTGATGCAGTATCAGAAACTTGGCTGCAATATGTCTCTAAAGATCCACTTCCTTCATTCCCATCTGGATTTCTTCCCTGAAAACTGTGGTATGGTTAGTGATGAACATGGTGAACGATTTCAAGGTATCGCATCAATGGAACAAAGATACCGGAGAAAATGGTCCACTACAATGCTGGCTGGCTATTGCTGGACACTCCCCAGAGATGCTCCTGAACAGCTGTCCAAGAGACCAGCGAAGAAATCTAAGAAGTAGTCTATGACTTGATTTTTTACAGGTATTAACCGTAGGCCTATTACTATTGGCATGCATTTCCTGATGTAAACATCCATTTATTGCAGATTACAAAAAAAAAACTAGAGCCAAAATTAGAATTTGACTTTCATATTCTTGTTGAGTACATAGAAATTGATAGGAAATGACTAATTTTATTTCAATAATATGACTTTTATAAAACTCTGTTGACCAGTGTTATTGAAGATTCTTCCATGCTATCTGTGGTACAACCTAAGAGGGGAAAAAATTAAAAGAAGCAAACTTGTTGGCAAACTTTTTTTAAAAAATGGCAATATACATAAATTATAGTGCTGATAAATTTTTATAATTTTTTTAAAGATTTATTTATTTATGCATACAAGCTGGGGTACAGGCCTGAGGCGTGAGGCAGCGAGAGGGTTCACCAGAGACAGAGTGGGGAACAGAACAGTCAGATGGATGGAAATACACTGCTGAGTGGAGCAGTGGGCCAGGCATGAGAGGTCTGCTGCGCCATGTGGGAATCTCTCTGCCCGGGCATCAAACTCGTGTTGCAGCTACGGACACTTCACAGTGTAGCACTTAACTGCTGCGCCAACAGGGAGGACCTTAGCTGATAAATTTTAAATATGTGCAAGTATATTTTTTTCTCTTTAAAAAGAATCCCCCACTCTGTGAGCATCTCATTTGTGAGTTTATTTTATTAATCTAAAAAAAAAATCTCTAGATTGAATATTTTCCTTTATGGCAGAGTTTGGAAAGAAGGTATTGAATAGGTCTATATATGTGGAAAGATACTATTGTATCCTTATATAAACTTTAATCATGAACATCCTGAAGCTAGAATGTGACTGCAAAGACCTTAAATAGATATTTTATTTGAGCTTATTTCATGGGATGTGAGGATTTGTGAAATTTTCATAAAACTTTTTCACACCTTTAACCTTAATAAAAGTTAATTTTTCAAGGAAATTTTATTTGAAAACATGTGGCTCTAAGTAAATCCTTGTGTTGTGCAGCAATCATAACACTCATTCAAAAACAATCTTTGACCTTCTACTACAGTTATTATTATTTTATTCTATAAAATAAAATAATGATATAAACATTGCCAAAGCACTAGGAAATTTGTGTTTATCTAGAAACAAAAAAGGCTAAGTAATCACATATTTCAAGTTTAGTTCTACAATTTTAAAAGGTCTCATCTTCAAAGTTGAACTCTAATGCTCTCCTTACAAACATCTACTTGCAGTGAACATCCTATTTCTCTAGTGAGAGAGGAAACCTCCCAAAGGCGCAGGTAAAAAATACATTACTGATGTCTTCAGATGGATTTCTTTCTCCTTATCCAAGGGGAATTAACAATGGAATGTAAACCTGTATTATGTAGTCTTTGACACGGGAAAGTGATGTTGGTGATTTGAGATGCCCACATCTCTGTGGTGTGCTATCAAGAGGTGCCTTCTGGAGTCTGATGATATTGGTTGGTTCTTTTACATGTGGCAATGACCACTGCATGCACCACTATTGCTCATCTTCCACTGCTGGTTTTTCTGATCGCCTCTTATAAGCTGCTTGAAACCTTTGAACCAAGTGAACCATTTTTCTCTGACTCCTAGGAAACCTTTAATACTTTACTCTTCAAATGTTCCCTTTCAGCTCTGAAGTATTCTGAAAATTTTGTATGTTTAGTATCCTTTTAAATTATATTTCAATTCCTTCCTTCAATTGCTGTATATAGTTGCCCAGAGTTAACCTAAACTATATTATTCTGATCTTTCACAATAAGAAAAAAACGTAGAGATTTGTTTGTCAGCATGCTCTTTTTTTTTTTTGAATTATTTTCTTCCAAAGACTGTTGGTAACTTGAACTTGTGTTTTACTTTGTGGATGCTACTGCTGTTGCTTTTTTTTTTAATTTATTTATTTATGCATACAATGCTGGGGTACAGACCAGAGGTGTGGGCCTGCGAGAGGGTTCACCAGAGACACAGTGGGGAGTAGCACAGGCAGATCGATAGAGGGGAGCAGTGGGAAAGGCAGGAGAGGTTTGCCACGCCATGTGGGAAGCTCCCTGGCTGGGCCTTGAACTCGGGTTGATGTTGCCGATAGCTCCACAGCGCAGCGCCTAACCGCTGCGCCACCAGGGAGGCCCTGGATGCTACTGTTCTTTAACAGCGGTATCTATTTTACATGCAATGGTCATTGCCACATGCAAAAGAACCAATCCAATATCATCAGACATACACAGGAGTAGCAAGTGATGGCAGAATCTTGCCACCTATCCTAGCTAACTGTCCTAGTCATTGGTTATGACATGATGCTGGACTTGTTGCTACATTTAGGATCCCTTTAAGCACATAGATGTTCAAGTGCCATTAGCGCTTGTCAAAATTCTCTTTCCTAATTTGAAGAACAAAGGATTACTAAAACTAAAAAAAAAAAAAAAAGCTTCTCAAATTTCAAATAGCTTTTAAAAAACATTTAATGAGTTAAAAGTAATTGAATCAGAAACATATGGATTAAATTTTCCTTGAAATTCACAGGGGAGTTTAATATTAAGGATGAAGTCACTCAGCAGAGTCCTAAAAGACTAATAAATTCCAATTTTTAAACTAAGTGTTAATACACAGTAACCCTTCATCTTCACTTATTTTTCTCTGTCTAAGGAGTTTTGTGGTTTGGGGGACATTGTGTTGATTATAATCACACTAACAGATCATGCATCTGTCAATGGAAGAATTCAATACATCTGCTCCTTATATCTTTATGGATTTGGCCTCCTCGTGTATATGTAATTTAACTTGGTTACAACCTCATTCATCTAGGACTGTGGTTTTCAACCTGTTTAACCAACAAATTTTTTGTAAACCCAGTCTCATGCAGCTACACAGTCTAGCTGGGTTATCGAAAGAAGGCAAACATGGGCTTTAGTTCCTATCTGTGATGGCTTTTTGACCCTTCTGTGGAATCCTGCAGTTCTACTGGCAAACTTTGATCTAGCACCTATCCAGGAATGGGGAAATAAAAAATTAAGAGGAAGGACATTCTTAAGAAGGCAAAATGAGTATTACAGAATCCACGAAACTCTAAGCAAATCCCTTGGTCTTACTTTGCAAATAAATTATAGTGTCTTTGACAGTTTCTATATCCACAAAAGAAAGCAACAAATGGGAAGACATACAATTGTTAGAAAGATAGAAGGGAAGAAAAACTATAAAATCTAGACAAATTTCAAAATATTTAACAAATCTATACTTTTATATTTGGAAGAAGCAGCCTATTGATTTTCAAAGTATCTGTGAAGTACGTGTAATAGCTGGTATGCTTAATTAAGACCTCAGTTTGTAAAGAAATACTCTAGAGCTATAGAAAATGTGTTGTAGCATTTTCTATACAGTTACAAACAGTTGTAACTGTTGTAGCATTACCTTTTTTCAAGGTGTATATAATATACCAAAAACTTTGTTATGAACTAATAAGAAAGTAAATATGCAGTGAAATGGTAGGTGCTATTGATGTGGGCCCCCTCCCCACCTTCTGTGATAATTTCTTCTCAGCTTAGTTCATATAAATGAGCTGGAAGGTCAATTCAGTAGGGGCAGAAATATTTGGGTCTCCATGGTTTGGTGAGGTTTAATGGTCAGTACTGTTGTGGAACATTCACCCCAATAGCTGTATAGTTCTAGAAGTCAATGACATCTATGTTTTCAGATACAGTGAATTATATTTCGAAATGTGGCAGCAATATGTTAGGCGTAGTCCTAGCTGGAGGCAGATGTAAGAGTTAGAGTAACATAGAAAATGTGGAACCAGAAAGAAATTCCCTCAGGAAAAAAATGGGTGTATTATCTTGGCACAGAATTAGGTCTAGGTGGAGCCTTCAAAGACTTGTGGAAATTGCTAACAGTATTGACTTGTATTTCTACAGATTAAGCCTCAGAATATAACAATATAGCCATGTTTTCTTTCACAAATCAATAAGGAAGGATTTCTGTTAGTAAAAACATGATACAGTAATATTTGAAACTTCTTTATTTAGATACATAGAAATGAGCTTCCAGAGCTTTGGTGAATATAACATCTCTTTGGAATATTATAGTATTTCTGATGAATATTAACAAGATGGTGCTCTATATTAGAAAGAAGTCCCAAGGTACTAAACATTTTGAAAATTACTCACACAGAGTTTTTACAACCACCTAAAATTGAACCCAAGTGAAAACTAGAAAACAGCTGAGGAAAATGAAAAAAAAAATGCAAGATCAAAATAAATATAAAGTAATACAAAGGTAATATATTACTATTGATCAAAATTCACTTTGTAGGAGTAAGAGGCTATTTCTATGGATTTGAAGAGTTTACAAAATATTGCAAATTTACTGTCACTATCTCATTCACTTAAAGCCCTAACACCTATCAAAAAACCCTGCCAGTTTCCATTCGAGCACAAGAAAAACCTCATTCTCCTTGAACTTAAGCCAAGACATGGTCTTCTGACTTAAATGTCTGCATTTACCATACTGCCAAATGTCTGAGTCCTGGAAGCTCCCATAGATAAGCCCTAATTCTCTTGGATGGAGCTCCTTAGTCTACTTCCATGGAAGGAACCATTTTTCCTGGATTTTGACAGACCAAGGCCTGCACCCTGGAGAGCTTGATGTAAAACAAGTTACTTTACTACACTGTACCTTGAGTTTGGCAATAATAAGAAACTATGATTATGTTATTGGAAAGAAAAAGGTGGATTTGTGACTCATGCAATACAAAAGAACGAATGTTTTAAGAAAGTGGTTTTGAAGATGCAAGGTACTGACATTATTAACAAAGTGGTAACAAAAGGAGGTCTTGTGGAGTTAAAGGGGAAAATTATTCCTTTTTTGGTTTTAATTTTTAAAAATCTAGAGAAAAGCGCCAGGTACTCATGGTATGAGGTTTTTACATGAGCTGTTAGCAGTCCACTTCCTAAGGTCTCGTACTATTATTGACTGAGGTTTAAAAAAACATTCCAATATACCACTTCTTTAGGAGTAAAATGTGAGTCATAGTGCAAAAACATTTTCAAATAAAAAAATACATATCATTTTTTTAAACTGTGCCCAGCTTGATCTTTATATAACAGAAAAAAATCCATGTTCTAATATTCTGAAACTTACAATAACTTTTTATGAGGAAACCCAAGAATAGTACATTGAAGTAAAACACTGGGTAAAATTCAGGGTAAGAGCTGAGTGAAAAACGAATACTCTTTCCCTTTTGACAAGAAGAAAGAGAGTAAGCCAAAAGCAGCATAATATTCTGATTATAACAAACACACTCACCTAAGAGTAGAACTATGTCCATTATGTATTGCAGTCACATCCACAGATTGTTTTGCAGACTCTACCCACGTTGGAAAATCATTTAGCAACATTCAGAAACAGAGCCAGAGCCATTCCTGCACGAATATGTGTGGATTTTTACTAAAATTATGTATGTTCCTATTTTAAAATAAAATAATGTGAGTGCTTAAAATTGGACGCAAGAATGTTAGGTCTCCTTTAAACCTTGCCCAGTTCACACCAAAAAAGGCTAACTCTATTAACTTTGAAGGCTGTGTTCTCAAATTTTCTAAATATATGATTTTTTAACCCCCATTCTCACTAATCAATTTTGCCCACTGCTTGTTGAGTTGCTATCATTATAATGGCAAATGATTTAACTTGCCTAAAATTCCAGCAAAGTCCTACTTCTATACTAAATACTTCATCAGTTACCTTTGTGGTATTAGATAATACATGCTTGCCTCTGTTATTTCAGAATTCTCTTTATAGTTGAGGTAATATTGGTTTATGGACTTGTATACGATTTAAGAGGTATAAGATTACCCCCTTCAGATGTATGTTATCACATGCAAATGCTGCCCAGTCATTAAAAGTCCTCCACCGTATCTATTGTGCCCCCTCCACACTTTGCTTCTCCCTTCCTTGCTTTACCCTCTAAGAGGCTTGATTCTACAGTCATTTCTTGAGTTTGTTAGTTGTGGTTTTATCTGACCCTTGTTTTGATTCTCTCTATTCCACCTATAAGTGACAGCATCTGGTATTTTTCTTTCTTCTTCTGAATTATTTTACATGATATAATCTTGTTCTATCCATGTTGTCACAAATGGCAAGAGTTTGTCTCTTTCAATATCTGAGTACTATTCCATTGTATTCTTAGACCACGTCTTTCTAATCCGTTTATCTGTCTTTGGCACTTTGGTTGTTTCCAGAATGAACCAAATTGTTTATGCTGTCTTGCTTTTCTTGCTGTCGGAGATGAATCCACAAAGCAATAACTGAAGCCTATATTATGGAATGTTTTATCGGTTTTCTTCCATTTGTGAGCTGCAGTTCTTACGCCCAAGTATTTTACCATTTTGATTTAATATTTGTGTATGGTGTAAGAGAGTGTTCTAAAATTATTTATTTGCATGTGGCTAACCTCTTTTTTTAGTACCATTTATTGCAGAGGCTTTCTGTTCTCCAATGTATACTCTTGACTCCTTTGTCTTACATTAACTATACATACAGGTGTGGGTTTATTTCTAAGCTATTATTTCTATTCCATTCTTCTCTGTGTTTATTCTGCTCTGTTTTGATTATTCTAACTTATTACTACAGTTTGAACTGTTGGAGTGTGAACTTTCTTTTGTCAGTATTGTTTTGGCTATGCATGGTCCTTTGTGGTGCCATATGAATTTGAATCATGTTTGTTCTATTTCTTTAAAGAATGCCATTGAAAAGTTGAGAAGGAGTGCATTGATTTCATATATATCTTTGTGTAATATGGCCATTTTTAACAGTGTCATCCTTTTAATCCATGAACAGAAAATATATTTTCCTTTCTTTGTGTCTTCTATTTCTTTTAACAACGTCTTATAATTTTCATCTCATAGGTACTTCACCTACTTTATTAAGTTTATTCATTTGTGTTTAATTCTTTTGGATATGAATAGGAATAAGATTATTTTCTTGATTTTTCATCTTCTACATTGTTTTTTTCCCATATGAAAGCACAACTGATTTTTGTATATTGATTTTGTAACGTACCACTTTATTGAACTGATTGATTGTTTCAAGTAATTTTTAGTGGAATCTTTAGAGTTTTCTGTGTATATTATCATGTCATCTGCAAATAATGATAGTTTTATTTTTTTTCCAATTTAGGTAACTTTAATGTCCTTTTCTTGCTTAATTATTCTAACTAGGACTTCCAATTCTATGTTTAAAAGTAGTGGTGAATGTGGACATTGTCATCATGTAATAATTTAAAGGAAAAGCTTCCGTTTTTCAACATTGAATATGATGTTAGATTTTGGTTTGTAATAAATCATTTTTATTATGATGAGGCATATTCCTTGTATCCCATACATTTTATGTTTTTTTTTTAAATCATAAATGGAGGTTTTATCTTATCAAGTGCTTCTCTACATATTTTCATGTGATTTTTATCTTTCCTTTTGTTAATGTTATGTTGACTGATGATCAAATGTTGAAACATCCTTGTGTCTCTGGAATAAATTCTAGTTGAACACAAAACAATTTAAAAATACCTTGAGAAAAATGTAAATTAAAAAAAAAAACCTACAAAATAGGGAACCCCTGGTGGCACAGTGGTCAAGTGCTGTGCTGTGGAGCTGTCGGCAGTGGCGATGCAAGTTCGACGCCCGTCTGGGGAGATTCCCACATGGTGCAGCAGACCTCTCCTGCCTCGCCTGCTGCTCCCCTCAGCAGTGTATTTCCATCCATCTGCCTGTTCTGCTCCCCACTCTGTCTCTGGTTGAACCCTCTCGCCGCCCCACGCCTCTGGCCTGTACCCCAGCTTGTATGCATAAATAAATAAATCTTTAAAAAATAATAAAATAAAAAATAAAAAACCCTACAAAATCCTATGAAACACAGGAAAAATCTGCACTAAACTGGGAGTATATGGCAATACAGTTCACCTCAAGAAATAAGAAGGAATTCAAATACATAATCTCATCTTTTACCTTAAGGAACTAAAAAAAAGTGAACAAATAAAGCCAAAATACAGCAAAAGAAAGAAAGTAATAAAAATAAGGTCAGAAATAAATGAATTAGAAATTTAAAAACCAGTCAAAAAATAATGAAACCAAAGTGTTAAAAAATAGGCAAATAGGGGCCTTGCTAGTGGCCTGAGCGTTGTGTCAGTGCTATCACAGCAATGCCCTGAGTTTGATCTGGCCCAGGGAGCTAACCCACATATGGCAGAGCAGACCTCTCGTGTCTTTCCTGCTACTCCCCTTAGCAGTGTATTTCAGTGATCTGACTGTTCTGCTCCGCACACTGTCTCTGGTGAATCCTCTTACCTCCCTGCACCTCTGGCCTACACCTCAGTTCTTCTATGCAAAAAATAAGTAAATAAAGCTTTAAAAAAATAATCAAGCTTCTAAGTTCACAAAGCAAAAAGGAAAAAAAAAACTCAAATAAATAGAATCAGAAATGAAAGAGGGGAAAGTATAAGAGAAATCCAGAAGCTCATAAGAGATTGTTTTGAACATTTGCATACTAGTAAGTTAAAAAGGCTAGAATCAATGGGCAAATCGTTAGAAATATACAAACTTCAGAGTATGAACCAGGAAGAGACAGAAAATTTAAAAGGACCAATTACAAGCAAGGAAATTGAAACAGTAATCAAAAAGTTTTCCAGAAAACAAAAGTCCAACACCAGACAGATTCACTAGTGAGTTCCACAAAAACCTTCAAAGTTGCATTAATACCTGTCCTCAAATTCTTTAAATATATATATATATATATATATATATATATATATATATATATGAAGAGAGAGAGAAGGTTTTCCAATCACAGTTTATGAGGCCAGCATTATCCTGATATTAAGACCAGACAAAGACACCACAAAAGTAAAAAACAAAGAAAACTACAAAACAGTTTCTCCTAATGAGTATAGATACACAAATCCTTAATAAAACATTAATGAACCAAGTTCATGCATTCAAAGGGCCAAAAACCATGACCAACTAGGATTTATTCCAGAGACACAAGGATGATTGGTTTCCTCTTGTTCTTTCTAAGTATCTCTGTGGTATAGTTTCGGGGATCGCTTGAACTTCTGATATCTGAACAGTTGATAATGTTATACCACTGGGTAATAAACAATTCAAAACTGAAGCTCAAGTATACCATCCCAGCCTTCTGCTTTATGAAATACTACAAAACACAACTGATTTCATTAGATAACTACTAGACTTTGGCAAGTTTGTAAAAAGAATTAATTATTTTGTTAGTGCAAAAGTAATAGGCCTCACCTCACTAGACACAAAAGAACAATTTAGTCTTTGCTCTTTTCCTTTCTCCTGGGTGACATAAAACCTTCTTTAAAGACATTTCTTCACACTATGTGATTCTTACATTTTGAAAGAAAAAAAGAAAGGTCTTCATCAATTCTCTATTTGGATTGACTAATTTCAACAAATCAAACAAATGACATTTTTTCTTCTTCATGGAAGCTTTAATTGATAACAATTTTAGAAAATTTAAATATTTAAATGTAAAAAGTAAATTTCAATATATTTAAAGAAGCAGGTAAGATGTATTATAATCTTAAATTAGGAAATATTTTCAAATATGATGTAAAATGTTGAAACCAAAGCAGAAGTTTGATAATTCAAAATTAACTGCAACAATTTTTACATATGCACATCAAAAAACCACTAAACAGAGACCACTAAATAAGCTGGGGAAAATACTTGTAATTCATAAATAAAGATTCAGTTCCCTTAACAGATGGAGACTCATACAAATTTAGGAAGAAAATATACATGTAAAAGAAGTATATTTCATGTCACGATATTTTAACCTATCAAATTGAAACAATTGAGAAAATCACTACAATAAAGTGTTAACAGTGTAGCAAGGAAGTATTTTCATACATGAAAATATATTTTCATAAATTTCAGAATATGAGTCACTAGTGAGAAAAACTTGGCTAAATGTATTGATTGTATAGACATTACATATGCAGATATATAATTTTTTTTTGTCTTAATGATCTCTAAGATTTACAGCTGTGGGAGAAATTGTGTGAGTGGCAGGGTACAAGTTGCAATATGCAATTATATTTATAGGAGACTAGTTTAAATGACTTATTGGCCATCTGGTCATTGGGAAGTAACAACATTAGAAGCAGTAAGATAATTCTAAACATATAGATGTAGAATAATCTCTGAGATTTTATTACTAAATAATTATGATTATTACTGTCTATAAAACACTTTACTAAGGTAATTAAACAAAATGGGGCAGCATTGAATATACTTTTCTATAATTTATGTAAATAAAACCAATATTCAGCACGTACACTCACATATATTTGGATTATCTGTGAAAAAAAACTTAACCTATTAGGGATTTGATTGCCTTGTGGAAAGAACTTGAATGGGGATAGGGAGGGAGAGTGCCTTATTTTTTTTATTATAAAACTTTTTGTATACTAACTTTTGTCACTTACTCCCAACACAAAAATATAATTATTTTTAAATGATAAAGTACTGGACTTTTCTTATATTAAATTGAGTTAAAATGTTACACTGCTGGTGGGAATGCACACGGGTCCGACCACTGTGAAAAGCCGTGTGGAGTTTCCTCAAACTGTAACCAGGCTGAGTCCAAAGTCTGGTGGAGGTAGTGCTCCCTGGAGGGGGTTTGCTGATGAAAATGGATAGCCCCAGGGAAAATGCTAAGTTTGCAGTTTGAGAGGCAGAATCTGATGAGAAATAAAAGGGACTGAAGGAGAAGGGAAAGGAGAATCGTCATGATGTAGGGATAGAGGAATCAGCAGCAGAAAGTGTAGCCACCAAGATTGAGAGTTTGGAAATCAGACGCCAGAAGTTTTTGACCCGCCAGGATATAGAGTTTTGGATTGAGCATTTTTGAAATCTTTCTTTTTTCTTTTCTTTTTTTTAAAGATTTATTTATTTATGCATACAAGCTAGGGTATAGGCCAGAGACATGGGGCGGCAAGAGGGTTCACCAGAGACAGAGTGGGGAGCAGAACAGTCAGACTGATGGAAATACACTGCTGAGTAGAGCAGCGGGCGAGGCAGGAGAGGTCTGCCACGCCATGTGGTAACCTTCCTGGCTAGGCGTCGAACTTGCGTCACTGCTGCCAACAGCTCCACAGCGCAGCGCTTAACGGCTGTGCCACCAGGGAGACCCATGTTTTTGAAATCTTTAGCAACTTTGGGACCAGCGACTTTGGAGGCTTTGCAAGTAGCCGAGCGAAGGAAACCACTCCCAGTTGTGTTTTTTGCTGCAGCCAAAGGAAGAAGGTAGAGGCCCGAAGTGGGCACCTTCCTAAAATATGTGAGTGCAGTCTGATGGGCCGTCTGGCCGCTGAGGTTGCTGTTTGCAGTTTTGCTGGCCTGATGCTGTGCTGGGGCACCATGTCAGTTTGAGGAACATTTCCAGTTGCGTCCTGTGTAGTCCTCATGAGTTGGGACCTGGCCTATACTCTGGCTGTTGCACATCTGCAGAAGAAGGAAGACATCAGTTTGGAAACGTGGCCTATTGTTTGGAAGAGGAGCTCCACATCAGCAGTGGAGGGAAGACGCCACCTTTGTTACTTTTCTGGGACTTAAAGGACTGGACATTGCTTCAAGTAAGGTAAACGGCCATATGTTGACTTCAGTAATTCTTTGCTTTTTCCCTGTTTGTTAAATAAATCCCAGAGTTGCTGTTCCCTAAACCTGAGTAGTCTTACTAATGTGCGTGTGGATGCAGAATCAAGATAGCAGTCGGTAAGCAATTGGGGCACTGCCTTTGCCTAAATTTTGAAAGGCCCCATTTTCCCTGTATCAAAGCTACTAAAAATGGACCTACCATATGACCCAGCAATTCCACTTCTAGGAATCTATCCAATGGACACAAAACATTAATTGAAACCTGTAATCCTAGGTTTATTGCAGCATTATTTACAACATGTAAGGTGTGGAAACAACCCAAATGCCCCAAAATAGATGACTAGATTAAGAAGATGTGATATACACACAAAATGGGATACTATTCAGCAATCAATAAAGATAAACTCATGTCATTTTGCAGCAACATGGATGGAGCTGGAAAGGATTCAGCTCAGTTAAGGAAGGAGGAAAAAGAAAAATATTGGATGGTTTCACTTATAGGAAGAATAGAATATAGGAAAACCAAATAAGGGATAAGGAAAAAAAATAGTAATAAATAAACAACAAAATTATCAGGCAACCATAAATCAGAGACATTCTAGGTGGGGTGGGGGTGGCGGGGAGGAAAAGGGAACAAAACAGGGGAGGGAAGAGCACAAGGGACTATGGTGATGGTGCATGGGTGAATTGGTGGTGAGAATTTTATGGGAAATATGCAATAATGTAAAAGACATAAATTTAAAAACATAAAAAAATCTGTAGCTGTCAAAAATAAATAAATAAAATTCTTGAGCATCTTTGTGTACTCTCAATTTTATACATTTTAATGCCTCAGTAATTTCCTTTTACCAAAAATATTAAACACATTGTATTAATACACAGAAGGCCTTGTCTCCATACACTGTCTTTTTGTCAGAATTTTTCCAATATTCAAAAATGTTTAATTTTACTGATACATTTAAGCTTTTGTCATTGTTCAACACAATCTTGCTGAGGATTTAATTGGAAATATGTGAAATGGATACTAATTTGTAAAGAATTGACATGTGAAAACAATGTCTTCCTATGGTGTGTGGTACCATTTTCCAATTATAAATACATTATTTCATTTTCCTTATAGAGGTTATGTTTTTCTCCATATAGTGCCTGCAATTTCCCAATCATTTGTTGATTTGGTGCATGAATCTTTTTGCATCATATTTTTGGATGTTCATTGAGAGCTTATGATAGTTCTGTTGATTTAAATACTTTAAATATATTATTTTAAACTGTAAACTCTGATGAATTCTAATATAGTGATAGTAATTTGACTCAATTGCTTAGATTTTTGTATTATGTAATAATATTGAATTATAGAAATGATCACTGAAAATATAATCTTAACAGTAGTGATAATAGCAGCAAAAACTCATATTTGTTTCCTTTTTTCCTTTTTAACAATATTTATACAAACTAATGTACTCATTCTAAATTTCTTTACTTGGTATTCACAGAATAATTTAAATGCTAGTAATATTAATGCACATTTATTTTTATTTCTGCCACTAGTGGGGATGCATCCCATTTTTTCTTAAGCAATATAGATTTACCCGTATGACAACAGTCAATATAGATTGTTGACAAATATTTATTAAAGAGTCAATCACGGGGCTTCCCTGGTGGTGCAGCGGTTAGGCGCTACACTGTGGAGCTGTCGGCAGTGGCGACACAATTTTGACGCCCGGCCGGGGAGATTCCCACATGGCGCGTCAGATCTCTCCTGCCTCGCCTGCTGTTCCCCTCAGCAGTGTGTTTCCATCCATCTGCCTGTTCTGCTCCCCACTCGGTCTCTGGTGAACCATCTCGCCGCCCCACACCTCTGGCCTGTACCCCAGCTTGTATGCATAAATAAATAAATATTTACAAAAAATAAATAGTCAATCATGCAAGCTCTGTGCATGACACAGATACATAAATGGAAGTAAACAAAGATGAACACTGTCTACATGGAATACATCAATTAGTAGAATCATATAGATAATAAACAGGTACTGTAGTAGATAAATGTGTAATTACAGATTGAGAAATGTGTTGTGAAGGTCATGCTTATATAAAAAGTGTTAGAGGGTCATGCATTCATCCTATTTAGGTGACTTTCAGGTAAGCAGCATAAGAGCAAGGAAGTCTAGGCAGAAAGAATGACATTGCAAACCCTTCAAGGGAAGGAAAGCTGGTCAAGAGAAGGAAAAGATCAGTATAGTTGGATGAGACTAGTGTGAAGTTGAGGTGAGTTAAAAGATGAAGAAAATCACTGTAATGGGCCTCCCTGGTGGCGCAGAGGTTAAATGTTGTGCTGCAGAGCTGTTGGCGGTAGTGACACAAGTTCCACGCCCAGCCAGGGAGATTCCCATATTGCGCAGCAGACCTCTCCTGCCTCTCCTGCTGCTCCCCTCAGCAGTGTGTTTCCATCCATCTGCCTATTCTGCTCCCGGCTCTGTCTCTGGTGAATCCCCTTGCCACCCCACACCTCTGGCCTGTACCCCAGCTTGTATGCATAAATAAATAAATCTTTTTTTTTAAAAGAAAATCTCTGTAAACAATCTAAGATAGGATTTTACTGTAATAAGATACAAAGTTATTCATGTGTGGTAAGTCAACGAATGGTATGATGATTTACACTCATGAAAAAGTTTATTCCATCTAGTTTTTTCATATTGAATAAGTAAAGGACACAGGGCAAGAGAGAAAGGTCAGATAACAGTAGGTAAGATTATGGTAGGTGCATGGATATAGAAAATTGGGGGTGTATCCAAAATATATTTGAGAAACTCACTTAACAGTTCTTATTATAAATTAAATATGGAAGTTGAAGTTTGTGACATTATTAAAAGGTATGACAGAAACTTAGAGGGAAGCAGGATGAAATGGTGTAATCAGAAGTTAAGTTTAAGATTAAGATAGTTGGAGTATTATTGTTCACACATAAAAAGCCTGACACTGCACACGTCAATCTGGAACAATTTAGTGTGTACAGAACATTGAAGCCAAGCAGAGTAATGTCCATATCAAGCTAGAGTCTAGCAAAAGAATGTACAAAGGACATAGATCACCATGGAGAATCTATTAATAGATATGCAAAGGGAAAAGTTCTGAGAGGACCTGCCTTGAGACACAGGTAACACAATTTAGAAGAGGAGCTATAGTCTATCCTATAGATAGACTATAGAGAAGCCTGCACACAAGCACCCTTATATATTGGAATTTCTAGTTTTTAGGACAGGTCAACACAATACCAAGGGGTCCCGGGATGCTCCAGTAGAATCTGGCATGGTAGAAGATGAACTTGGCAGGTGCTACTTAGTTATGATGTCAGCGGACTGTTCTGTGGTATTGATGGTGATTGTTTGTAAGTTTAAAAGTCACTAGAGAAAGAAAGAACAGACCTAGTCAAAGTTTAATATATCTCTCTGTTCTACTTTGGATCTTTACAATAGTTCAAATGCACAATGAATAGCTAGGCCTAATGAACTATGTAACAAAACAACTCACAACTGTCTTATGGGCCTGTTGAGTATGAGTTCAACTGGACAGTGGTACATGGTAACGAGATCTTTGGAATTGGGAGTGGTGTGTTGTCCACATTTGTTGAGATGTGAAGCAGCATTCCTGAAATTTAAAATTATTGTAAAACAATTGTATATAAATTTTAAAATTTAAAAATTTGTATATAATTGTTTTACAATAATTTTAAATTTCAGGAAAATTATTGTAAAACAATTATTAAATTATTAAATTATTAATTATTAAAACAATTATTATTAAATTTCAGGAAAATTATTGTAAAACAATTGTATACAATTTTTTAAATTTATATACAATTGTTTTACAATAATTTTAAATTTCAGGAATGCTGCTTCACATCTCAACAAATGTGGACAACACACCACTCACAGTTCCAAAGATCTCGTTACCATGTACCACTGTCCCGTTGAACTCATACTCAACAGGCCCATAAGACAGTTGTGAGTTGTTTTGTTACATAGTTCATTAGGCCTAGCTATTCATTGTGCATTTGAACTATTGTAAAGATCCAAAGTAGAACAGAGAGATACATTAAACTTTGCAGATAATGTCATTCATTCAGAAAATATGCCTGCAGCCTCTCTTCTGGCGAGACATTCAAAATGGGTAGACTTTGCTCCTAATCTCAAGAGACGTTGCTCTTACCCTCAAGCCAGTTGTTAGGTGATTAAATAAAGATTGTAGTATGAAGTAAGGATAACTTTACTTTTGCTAAGGGAACCCAGATAAGGGAGTAAACAAATACAGTAGGCTTCTCAGGTGATATAGACTTTGGACTAAGTGGAATGGCAAAGGGATAGGGATCTGGAACAGTAAAGTATTTTCTGGGAATACCTAGTTCAAGGTTGCTGAAATTGAAGGTGCACAGAAACAAGGATTCATTGGAAGGAAAATTATTGTATCTCTGAAGGAGCAAGTTTGAATTAGAGTGAAGGACCTTGTGAAAGATTTGTTTAAGGTAAAGAGAGATATAGAAAGTGCAATTTGGTTTGTTTTAAACCAGAGAGGTAATATCAGATGTGATTTAAAAAGATCTCTCTGCAGTAGTGCAGTGGGGGTGATCTACTTGGCCTGGTCCAGAATGAGATAAAGGCTGTGGGTTGTAGTGATGACATGGTTTGCAGAATCATTAAGCAGATATTTATCAGGCATGATAATATTACTTCCTATTGGAACAAATTTAACAGTAACCTTTCCATTGTCCCTAAACAATGTCTGCCTTGGTATATAGGGTGAATATTTGTTTTCTGCCTCAAAATGCATAAGTTAAAATTCTACCGCCCACAGTGATGGTATTATGAGGCAGGGCAGTGTTAGTGCCCTTATAAAGGGACCCCAGGGAGCACCATTAACCCTCCTGGCAGGTGATGACACAGTGAGAAGATGGCTATCTCTGAGTCACGGAGCAGGCCCTCAGCAGACAGTGAATGCTCTGGCACCTTAACCTTGCATTTTCAGTCTCCACAGCAGTGAGAACTTACTGTCTGTATAGCAATCCAGATGAACTAGCACCCCTCACACAAGTGGGGAAAAAAGTCAATAGTGATCTCTCTGTACCTCTGAACCTCATGCTTATTGTTCTTCTCAATTCTTGAGGGAGGAGGTTAAATCCTGAAACAGATCCCAACTCTAAAAGACAGACCAACCTCATATCTTACCTATTTACCACTTGGAGTGCCTAGCTTGGTGTTCTAGTCACATATTTAATTCTAATTATATATTCATTCCATTCATTCATCCCAGCAACCCTATGGAGCATCTACTATTATTATTCCTTTTCATTACCTATGTTCAGCACTCTGTGGGCAAGACTCTCTCATTAATAACAAATACTCACTTTGACAGTGATTTTCTTGGTTAATGGGGCCTGGACACTCCGTGTTATGGGGAGCATATTAGCATTATTTCCAGGAGTAAAGGAGGAAGTATGATAAGGCACTCTAGATGATTCTCATATCTCTCCACCAAACTTACCCTCCAGAGCTAAGAATAGATCACTGGCTTCACAAACAATTGTCCCTTGAGAATAAACAGTTCCCGTCCAGGCCCTGTGAATCTGTCCAGCATCCTGAAAAGTACCTGCATCCACTCAGAAGAAAGAGACAACCTGTCTTCTCTTGACACACTGCTCCTTCTGAGTCCCCACTTCCCTCTCTTTCTGTCAGAGAGAAGCACCTTCTTCCACAAAAGTCCCCTCTTCCATCTTGCTTCTTAGAGAAGGATAAAGGAGGGAGAGGGTTCTTAGAGAGAGAGGACAAGTTTCACAATTCCTTCCTTCTTGCCACCTAAGATACTCCCTACTGTCCCAGTTTTGTGATAGAGGAGAGTATAGTCACCTGGAAAGGAGCAGGAAATTTGCATTTTTTTAATAAATATTTTTATAAATAGTTACATTTACAAAAATTTGCAAATACCATCCAAAGAATTCCCATACACCCCACGCCCAGGGCCCCCCATTGTTAAAATCTTCTATCACTATGCTATATTTGCCATAATCAATGAACCAATATCAATGTGTAAACATTAAATAAAGTCCATTCCTCGTCCTTCATTTTTTATCTGATGTCCTTTTCTTTTCTTTTCTGTTCCAAAAATCATCAGTACACTTAGTTGTCACATTTCCTGAGGCTCCTCTGGGCTTCTCTGGGCTGTGACATTTTCTCAGATTGGCTTCGTTTTTCATGGCCTTGGTGTTTGGGGGGAGTACTGGTCAAATGTTTTGTAGACTGCCCTTCAAGGTGTTTGTCTGATGGTTTTCTTGTGATGAGTCTGATCCGAGTTCGTGAGGAAGTACGCCGCGGGAAAGTGCCCTTCTCCTCACCAGGAGCGTGGATGGTGGTGGTCACGTGGTTCCGTGCCATCGCTGGAGGTGGTGACTGTACCATGTGGCTGAGGACTTATTTGCCAAGTGTCTTCACTGTGCACTTGGTTCCTCTGGCCCTTCTTCACTGTACTCCTTGAAATGATGTCCTTATGGATAGCCTCAATTTAAGAGGTGAGGAAATATGCTCTTCTCATGTTATAAAATGAAATGTTATATAATTTATTCTATAAAATAAAATGTAAAATGAGTGTTTTGATAAGCTAATAATTACTAAGTATCATTTAACATTAATTATTAAATATTATGCATTATTAACATTAGTTTTATTTATTAAAATTTATTATTGATATTGATATACCTATTTAACAGTTTATTAAGAATCAAAATTGTTTTGCAAGATGATCTCTTTTTAATATGACATGGAATCAAATTATTCTTAGCAGATTCATCTGTAATTTTTAGTTCAGTCATTTATTCAGTTAATTATTTATATAGTGTAAACACATGCATATTCTAAAATTTGTGTTAGGGTTCCATATAGTATTAGTTTGGGGTTGCTTATTCATTCAAGATTTGCCCATTGGAGCTCTTTCAGTTGACTCCTTGTCTCTTGGGACACAAGATGAGCTGTAACTCTAGGAGTGTCAGGTGGGTTTTTTAAAGCCCTCCCTTACTCACTGGTACTGCAGGATGACCCAGGCTCATTTTCCATATTTCCTCCCTTAGTCCTGGAAGCGGTGCTCCACAAAGGGCTTGGATGCCTTTCTTTTACGATGGTATTGAAATTGAAACCGGGCACTAAGCATCCTTGTTGCCCTTGGGGTATTATTATTTCTTAGGCCTTCTCTGCTGACAGTCCAAGAAAATAAATACTCAGATATGTACGTTGCTGGCGTTGCTCTTTATTACCTTCTCCATTGTATGTTATTAATGTCAAATTTTCTTCACCCTAAAGGCAGTAGTGTGGGGTAGAGTGGAAGGTAGATGTGCCAGTGAAATGGTGGCTGTGAAATTATTGTAGTAATCAGGACACACACTTGGTTTTAAAGACAAGAGGTTTTATGAATTGGTTTCAGCAGTTTCATGAACTGAAATATTTGAAATCAAGACTTTGCTCAATGACACATTCACAAACAGGATTTCTCTTAAGAACTATTTGTTCCAATTTTATACTAGGCCTTTGGTAACTTCTATAGCTCCCTATGTAGAGGACAGTTGTATTTTAATAATCTCTTTTTATGTTTGCTTTATCATACGTGGAAGGCAGATATAAGGTGTATGTCCTATTTTCTATAAAACTTATTCTAATGTCTGGCACATTGTAAATAACCAAGAGACATTAGTTGAATCAATAAATTAATAAATAAGCAAGTGAGTAAATGACTAAACTGTTATATTGAAGATATGATATGTCATTAATAGAGTTCTCTGGAAAATGGTACTTAGAAGTACCTCTAAAACATATAAATGGCCTCAGTATCTATTCAGTTTTAGCAGACTAGGGGAGAGGCTCAAAATAAGGTTTCCCAACCTCAGAGCTCACTAATGGGTACATGGAAAAGGAAGGCCATGATTATCTCCTGTATCATGTTGTGATGATCAGCGTCATGCTTCCAGAACACTAGGCTTTTGGGCCTTCCCTGTGTCTTTGGCCAAAACTGTTCTGTCACCTGAGTGAGGCTGTGCACACTCACATCACTTTTTGTTATCAAATTCTTTGGCTCGAACTGCAAATACCAATACCCATTTTCACATTCACATTTTACATTTACCTAAGAAACAAAGTGGTTTTGCAAGATGATTATTTCATTTTAACCTGAGATTAAATTGTTTTCCCAGTTTTTGAAATGATCTGAAGTAATAAAAGGTGAATTCAAGCAGAGCGTTTCATCAGATGCCAGGAACAGGGCTCACTGACTGCTTTTCCAGGGCCTGTAGTTAGACTCCCAGCCGAGGTCTGACATGTTGCAAAATGCCTCCTCATTTTCTCCCGATTAATTCACATGTCCACTTCTGCCCAATGTAGTCCTCCTTCAGTAGACACAGAGTTTCTCAAGCGGAGGAGGAGAGATAGGCCCTTTATGGAGGCTCACAATTTCAGCAGACAGCTTAAGGTTTGTGCTTTGAAACCCTTGGATGGATTATTTTCATCTTTACCAGAGTCACTGGTTACCATTGCTTTATATTCTGTGTCCAAAGTGGGGCTTTGCAGAAAAGTCAACCGTGTTTGCTCTTATGACGTGGAATCCAGTTGTACAGCTTGTGTCTTGCGACAACTGTACTACCTAAAGCAGGGCAATTTGTCTTTCTCTCTATGCAGAGAGTCAGGCTGCACAGTTTGTTTTCCTAAAATCATCCTGTCTTCCGACCCAGTGTGCAGCCCTGCTCAGGGTGAAGTTAAAGCTGTAAACAGAGATTGTGTGTGCAGTGCCCTCCCTGAAAATAGTTGTCTTTGTTGTGACTAAGATATTTAGATCTTTTTTTTTAGTAGTGCCTTTATTTGATTGACTGATGGGTGTGCAAGGTATTTTTGAATATGGGGTATTTCAATTTCTAATGTAAGTTGCTTGAAGCTCCATAATTGCTCAACCCATTATTTATATTTGATAATCTGCACTAGCAAAGTAAACTACTTTCTTATAAAGTCTGTATTTTTTAAAAAGTTTACGATTAGGACCAACACTTAATCTTTCCGTGAGCAGCCCACAGAAAGTAAGGGGATGCTGTGTGGAGTAAGATATCATTTGGAGGAATTCAAATGAATGATTGTGTTGCAGGTGGTGAGTTGGTTTTCTCAGAGATGAGAGTTCGGTAAATTGAGTGATTCCTACAGCAGAGAAATTTGATCTTAAATTATAAGAGGGAGAGAATGAAATGAGACTCTGGAGAGAAGGGACTGCAGATGAAACAAAAGAAATCCTTGATGTATCTGACTCCACCCATATGGTTTGAACATGCAGTGAAAATTTTAACTGTCTTCCTTGGTTTTTAATGTAAAAGGTTTACATGGTATTTCCCTGCTCATATTTTGAGTTGCCATTTGTCTACATAACTATATATTTGAGAGAAGAACTTCACACATTCTTAAGTGCATATGCCTCGCTCAGCCTCCACCACTCTCCATTGCCACAAGCCTGTCAGCTTTCCTCCCGTCTCCTCTCTTCTCTCTCCAGCCTCTTTAATAACCAGTGTATGTTCGACAATGTCTTAGAATTTATTGTTTTTCTGAATGTCTTCTTTTTATAATGTCTATTTCAAATTTTTTCCTATTTTTTTTTACCTGCTTGTTGATTTTTCTGTTATTGAGCTGTATGCGTTCTTTGTATATTCTGGAAATTAAGCCCTTGTTGAACATGTGCTGTACAAATACCTTCTGCGAGTCCATAGGTTGCCTTTTGGGGTTGTGGATATTTCTCTTGCAGTACTAACTTTTTTTAGTTTAATGTAGTCCCATTTGTTTATTTTTGCTTTTGTTTTCCTTGACATGGAGTTGCATCCACAAATAAATCTCAGTGGTTGATATATAGGACCTTATCTCCTGTGTTTTCCTTTATGCATTTTATGATTTCAGCTCTTATATCCAATTATTTAATCCATTTTGAATTAATAGTTCTGTGTGGGGTTAAATAATTACCTAGTTTCTTTTTCTCATATGTGGCTGTCCAAATTTCCCAACACCATTTCTCAAAGAAAATTTCCTCTCTCCAATGTATGGTCATGACTACTTTATCCAAGATTCACTGCACACATTTCCGTGGGTTTATTTATGGATTCTCAATGTTGGTCTTTGTTTTTTGCTCCACTATCGTACTGTTTGGATTACTAGTCACTCTTAGTATAATTTGAAGCCAGGTAGTGTGATGCCTTTATTTTTTGTCTTTTCTCTCATAATTGCATTGGGTATTCTGGACCTTTTGTGGTTCCAAACAAATTTTATAATTGTTCTATTTCTTTGAAAAACATCAATGCAATTTTGATTAGTATTCCCTGAAATCATATTAATGATGTGTATTCTTCTAATCCAAAACACAGGCTTACCTTTATATCTCTTTGTGTACTCCTTTATTTCCTTTGACAATCTCTTATAGTTTTCATTGTACAGGTCCCTCACCGACTATGTTACATTTATTTCCAGGTTATTTTCTTGTTTAAAGTTGATCTGTTTATTAATTTTGTTTCTCATAGTATTCATTTCCTTTTCTGAATTTCTTTGCATTGTTCCATTCTTTAGCTTTCTTAACCATGTCCATCTTTAATTCTATATAGGATAGGTAAAGAAACGCTTCCATGTCTTTGTGGTTTGGTTCTGGGGTTTTGTTTTCTCTCATGATATATCATTGCTGGAGGGCTTGCTTGATGGTTTGTATTTTCTTTCTCCCCGTTGTTTGCTTTGGGTTTGCTCTGCTATGGTTGGGGCTTTTGTTATGTGTGAGTCCATCCTTCCCACCATTTAGGACATTTACTTGATGGTGGACACAACTACTGGGGTCCTACAGGATCTGGGGTGGTGCTAGAGCCTGCCCCCCTTTGGGAAACACTTCTGGTCCTTGTTTTGGTGCTGGGGAGGTCTGAAGGATGCAGGTTTAAGAGGCTCAGTTGTTGGGACTTTGCTTTTCCCAGGAGCAGTGACTCAGGCCTGTTTCTGGCTGCCAGGAGAGCAGAGGCTTGCTAAAGACTCCTGATCGAGGAGGCTCTTTGTGGCCCATATTGGGGCTTAAGTCTGCTTCTATGGTGCTGGTAGCCAAGAGCTAAAAGGGATTCACATTCTGGGTGCGGCTAGGGGCCCATGGTAAAAAGCTCAGCCCTATAAGCTCCAACTGGGGCTTGTGTCTACTCCAGAGGAGCTGGTGGCTGGTCTTAGACTTAGGGGTCCAGGTCTTAGACTTAGGGGTCCAGGGTATGGCTGAGGACCACTGATACAGAGCACGGCCCTGTGAGACCCAGAATAGGGCATCGATCTAGGTATTTCATCCTTTTGGGAGCAATTGTAAAATGGGATCATTTTCTCAATTTCTCACTCTTCTAATTTATTGTTTACAGATAGAAGCATGATAAGTTAACAAATTTTTGTATATTGATTTTGTATCCTGACATGTTACTTACTGTATTATTATTCCTATTAGTGTTTTGATAGTTGTTTGAATTGTCTATGCATGTTATAATGTTATGTGATAATAGTGATAGTTTCAATTCTCCTTTTCCATTTTTGGATCCCTTTAATGTCTTTTTCTTGCCTAATTGCTATGTCAAGGACATACAAAACTACGGTGAAAAACAAGTAGTCATCACTCTTATTTCATTACTGATCTCCTAGGAAATGCATCAGTTGTTTCACCCCCTACTATGATGTTTGGTGTTGGCTTGTCATATATTGCATACATTATGTTGAGATATCTTTGTTCACATTTTATTTAATTTTTATCATAAATAGGTATTGTAGCCTATCAAATATGTTCCCAGCATTTATTGACATGTTCATGTGATGTTTATCTGCTTTTTATTTTGATCCAGTGAACGGCATTGATTGATTTGCATTTTTTTTAGTTTTTTAAATATAGTTTATTTATTTATACATATTTTACATCATTGTTTATTTTTGTACAATGTTTGCTTTGTCCTCTCAGGCGTAGTCCCCATACAGTTCCCACCACCATTTCACCCATGCACCATCACCATAGTCCCTTGTGCTCTTCCCTCCCCTGATCTAATCCCTCCCCCTCCCCCAAAGAGTGTCTCTAATTTATAATTGTCCGGCAATTTTTTGTTATTATTTTTTCTCCTGATCCTTTATTTGGTTCCCCTACATTCCTCCTATAGGTGAAATCATCTGATACTTTTCTTTTTCTTTTGACTTATTTCACTGAGCATTATTCCTTCTAGCTCCATCCATATTGCTGTGAATGGCATCAGTTTATCTTTTTTGACTGCTGAATAGTATTCCATTGTGTATATATACCACATCTTCTTAATCCAGTCATCTAGTTTTGGGCATGTGGGTTGTTTACATATCTTACCTATTTTAAATAGTGCTTCGATAACATAGGGGTGAGGTATCCTTTTGAATTAATGTTTTTGAGTCCTTTGGTTAGATTCCTAGGAGTGGAATTGCTGGGTCATATGGTAGCTCCATTTTTAGTAGTTTGAGGAACCTCCACACAGCTTTCCATAGTGATTGGATCAATTTGCATTCCCACCAGCAGTGTAGGAGAGTTCCTTTTTCTCCACATCCTCATCAACATTTGTTGTTGCCTGCTTTTTTTTAAATATGTGTCATTATCACTGATGTAAGGTCATATCTCATTGTGGTTTTGATTTACATTTCTCTGATTATAAAGGATGTTGATCATTTTTTCATATACCTGTTGGCCATTTGCATTTCCTCTTTGGAGAAGTCTTTTTAGCTCTTCTGCCCATTTTTTGACTGCACTGTTTACTTTGTTTTTGTTGATTCATGTGTGTTCTTTGTAGATCTTTTTGCTCAGTCCCTTATCAGTTGTACAGAGTGCAAAAATTTTCTCCCAATCAGTAGGGTGTCTCTTTGTTTTGGCTAATGTCTCTTTTGCTGTACAGAAGCTTTTTAGTTAGATGTAATCCCAGATTTTATCCTTTCCTTCACTTTCTTTGCTTTGGGAGATGAGTCTTTAAAGATGTTATGGGGACGTATTCATGTAGTGTATTATCTTTGTATTGCTATATACTACCCTTTTAACATCTCTTTTAGTTTATCCCATAGTATCTGGTAGTTTGTCCCTTCATTTTTGTCACTCTCTAGTTAATTCTTAATTTCTTCTTTGATTTTGAATAACTCAGGTGTTATTCAAAAGCATTTTGTCTAGTCTCCACATGCTTAGTTTTTTTCCAGGTTATCAATAAAAACATATACAATTTAAAAAATAAAAAAAATGCGAATGACTCCATCAGAAAAAGATGAAATACAGCCTTTTGGGGTAAAATGGGTGTACCTTGAGCTGATTATGATAAGTGAAATAAGTCAAAAAATGAAAGCCAATTACCAAATATTTGTTCATGTGCAGAATGCACATAACCATAATAAACCTGGAAAGAACAACTATAATAATTCATAGATACTCTGAAAACATACACCTTTACAAGAAGGGATGAGGAGTGGAGTGAGGATAGAGGAGGGACAATGAAAGGGCTGTGGCATTGGAGTGTTGGTGCAGGGTGAGTGATATGGATGCATGAAGTTGTACTAAATTTAAGTAGTTGTGTAAATATCTTCAAAATTAATAAAACAGAAAAAAAAGAGACTGTGAAATCACTCACAGAGACAGTAAAAGCATAAGAGCCATGCATGAAAGAGAAAAAATATCACTCAAGTAATAAATGCATAGTGGAGTAAATTAGCAGAGCCAAGTACCAATTTTATGAATAATATTGAACTAGATAAACACTAGTGAAATTTATCAGTCGATAAAAGCAAGTGCAAATAATTACCAGAAATGAGAAAAAAAGATATCACTACAGATTCTATAATATTAAAAATTTAATAAGAGCATTTTAGAGAAAGTGTACAAATTCTTTTCAAAGCATAATTAATTTGTCTTTGAAGAAATAAAAAAATCTGAATATGCTGAAAGAAAGTGAATCAGTTATTAAAACTCTCACAAAAAAGGAAAACCTAGTGCAGTTTCACTCTTCATTCCTCTAAATATTAAAAAAAATAGTAGCAATACTATTGTTACACAAAACTTGTGGAAAATAGAACAGAAAGAGATACTAGGAAAAAACAATAAAAAAGATAATAGAAAAAACAATATTTGAAAAGTTGTTTCATGGCATTAGCTTAACTATGATATGAAACTTTAAAGGGATAAATAAAAAGTGAATAAGATAATTCAACCTCTTTCATAAAAATAGAGGTAAAAATCCTAAAAACATAAGCAGGAAAAAAATCCATCAATTTTTTAAACATATAATCTATTGAAACCATGAGTGAGTTTATATCAGGGGAGTAAACTTGCTTACACACTGCCTAGTGAATCAATGTAATTAACCATTTTATGAGAAAACAAAGGGAGAAATTATCAGATAACCTCATCATTTGCAGTAATGCACATATAATAGCATTCACTAGTTACACAAAGCTTTTTGCAAAGTAAGACTAAAAAAAATTTCCTTGATTTGATCAATAGTTTCTCAAAAATCTTACATAAATCATGAATTTTTAAGCGTTTTTTCCCTAAAAAATGGAAATAGGTCAAACATTTTACTGTCACCATTTCCATTCATCATGTATAGGATAGATAGTAGCATGATGCGTTTAAATATTTAAAAGGAAGTATTTAAAGACATCATTTTGCAGAGTTAAGAAGATTGTGTACATAAGAACACTCCCAAAATATGTTGACAAAATACTAAAATTATTAAATGAATTTGGCCAAATCACTAGATAAACATTCAACATACAAAATTCAATGGTATACATATATATCAAGAGCAAACAGGGAGAAAGTAAAATTTTAAAATACTGTTTAGCAGAGTTTAAAAATACCTGAGAATCAATCTAACAAAGGATGTGCAGCCACTCTACATTGAAATGAAAAAAAAAAAAAAATTGAAGAGCCCTGAATTAATTTGGAAGTATATGCCATGTTTGTGGTAAGGACTTATTGATAATATAAATTTAATACAATTCAAATTTATAACTCAGAATATTTTGTAAATTTTCAAACAAATTATGAGATCTATTTGAATATACAAAAGTCAAGGATAGCAAAGTTAATTTTGAGAGAGAATAGCAAAGCTAGAAGACTTGTGTGGCTAAAATGAAAACAACAATAAAGAAGAAACTATTAAGTACAGGTAAAGATTTCAGTAACAGGGACTCATATACAGCTGGTGGATTTGTAAATTGTTAGTCTCTACAAAAACTGTTTGAGAGTATCTACTAAGTATGAAGATAAGCATTCCTATGACTCAGGAGTTCTAGTTCTAGACTACAAATAATGGAAATACATAAATGTTTACTAAAAGCTATTTAAAAATTCATACTGACACTATGCATAATAACCCAAATTGGTAATCTTAATTCCCTTGAATAGCAGACCAGATAAATATATTTCAACTCCTAATGGTAACTTTTAATGCAATTTATACACATTTTGATTCTGAAGAATAAACACCTGAAATTTACACAATGTTATAAAGCACATGAAATTTACATAAGATTATAAAATGATGTTACTTCAATTTAAAAAAAGAAAAGAAACATACTGCAATAAACAGGAACAAAGATTGTTACTCATAAGAACATGTTTGGATATCAAAACATTATGTCAAGACAAAGCCCCATAATATACAATTCAATTTACAAAAAGTCATAAACCAGGTAAAATTACTGTATGATCTTAAAAATCACATATTGTTTTGGGAGCAGCAAGAATGGAGTATTAATGAATTTTTCCACTAAGTGTGGTATGTCTGATCTATTTGTTGATCTGATTATTGGCATATAAAAATGTTCCTTTTCTAAGATTTGATAAAGTTCTATGCCTCATTAAAAAAAACTTTACTTAAAATTCAAATGGGAAACAAGTTAGAAAAATATTCTGAAAGACTATTTTGAATTGCACTACAGTGAAAAACAACGTCAACTGTGAATGCAATTAGAAACATCTTTCTCCTGGACCAATTCTATCTCCATCTAGCTGTAATAAATGTTGCAGCATCAGAGGCTGAACATAAGTATTTCTGCAGGCTCAAAGACAATCCCAAATAAGCCTCAGCAGGACTTTGTCCAATTTCTTAATTTAACAATCCAGTAGTCATTTTAAAGGATAATTTTAACCATCCTGTTAAATCTTTGTTGCACTTGGCTCTTCTATTCTTTTACCTATGTTTACTAATCCTTGAAAATAATTGAAAGCAATTTTATAGAAGCATGAAATGAGTCTTCATGGATTTTCATCTATCTGAACTGGGTTTCAAATTTATATTTGATCCTGAGTGATTCCTCACTTATATTTTTTAACTACTCACATTTTATTATTTTAACTTTACTAAGTCTCATGTTTCTCACAAGACTTTCAAGAAATAATTATTAAGCTAATAACATAATTGAGGGCATATGATTTCTATCATTGGTCTCCTGAAAAGGTATTTCATTATGCTTCTCCTGAAAAAGTTTTTCCATTCCTTGATAGATTACAGCAGACAATTAATTTTTACATTTAAATTATTTTATATATTAATAATAACTATTTTGTGTGTCAATTTATTTCATAAGGATATATGTGTGTATACACACACACACGTAGTAGCCCCCATGACCTCAGAGCTTGGGGCACCCTGTTTCTACTGGCTCCCTATACCCATTTCCCAACATCCTCCTTAATTTTTATCCTTCTAACATCCTATGTGTCAGGCGTATGCTTTAGAAATTCCACCAGTGAGAACAAAAGCCTGTAGTGACAATCAATAATTTGCAAATGTGAATTTTGTACTCATGAAATCTAACTCCTATAATCCAGTGGTTCCATTAAGAGGATTCTTACCCTGGGCCTCCCTGGTGGCGCAGCAGTTGAGCGCTGCGCTGTGGAGCTGTCGGCAGCAGCGACGCGAGTTCGACGCCCAGCCGGGGAGAATCCCACATGGTGTGGCAGACCTCTCCTGCCTTGCCCCCTGCTCCCTTCAGCAGTGTACTTCGTTCGATCTGCCTGTTCTGCTCCCTACTCTGTCTCTGGTGAACCCTCTTGCCGCCCCACGCCTCTGGCCTGTACCCCAGCTTGTATGTATAAATAAATCTTAAAAAAAAAAGAAAAGAGGATTCTTACCCTGTGCTTCAGATACTCCCGCTGTTAACTATTTCATTCATGGAATAGGTAAGGGATGTAGTTGGTTATACGGCATCACTTGATATAATCAGTTATCTCAAAGTTACAAAACTGCCAGCATATCTCCCAATATGTTTATTATTAGCACTGTTTATTTTTGTACAATATTTGATTTCTCCTCTCTGGTGTAGTCCTCATAAAATTCCCACCACCAAGTCAGTTGTGAAGTGAAACATATTAGAGTCCTCAATAGTCCCTATTTTGAGAAATAGCCCCCCACTCTCATTTGGGGGACTTCTTACAATGTTGGTAAATGCCTACAGAGGCTCATGAGAGATAAATCTAGAGGAATTTCTTTATTTCTTATTCTCCCTTTTTTTGTTGTTGGAATTAGCTTTCAAATTCTGATTTTAATTTTTCTAATGTATATCCTTGCTAATTTTTACTAATATAGTAAATCATTTTATTGACAAAGTATCCCAAGGAATGATATGTTGAAGCAATGGATAATTTTTGAATTATCCAACCCTCTTTAATTCATTGCCTGGTTTTGGAAACACTGAGAAAACTGGAAAATCTTGGGTTAGTAATATTTCCTTCATATACAGCAGAAATCAGAAGACTATTATTTGTGGGGTTTTGTACCTTTTTATCATTTTATAGGTTATGTAATTTGGGAATATTAGTCTTTCTTAGTAGATAGCACAATACCTAAATCAATACAGATTGCCTTCCAGTCTTCATATATATAGCTCTGACATAAAAGTCAATAATTCACTTTTCTTTTCCTGCTACTCCTAACATGAATTCCTTCATTAAAGAGGCAGTCTAAAGAGACATTCTCATGAGTTATTTTTGCATTTGCTCATGAGTTATTTTTGCCTGTCCACTTCCCATTTCCTTCCTGTCTGCTTCCATTCACCTTCTCCTAATATCCAGTGAAAGTTCTAGTTCTTCTTAAACTAGTCTCTCTCTTATTTTAGCTCATGTCATCTATTCCATCTCATTATTCTGAAAAACAGCAGTGACTGCTTTTTTTATTAAGCAGCTTTTTTGATTGTTTTCCTTGTTTGGTTATCTTTTGATATGTATTTCCTTTTCAGGTGTAAACTTCTTAAAGAGAGGATTTAAAGCAATGAGTGTGAGCATGTAATTGTGATCAGTGGTAATAAATGTTTTGGGATTAGCTACTGGAGAGTAGAAAACTCTATCTTATAATCAAAGTTGATTCTAAGTGCCACAATCTCCTATGAATATATATTGTCATAAAATGTTACGGTATTAATTCTAGTGAATAAATGAAACTTTTTGTTACAATTTGAAGATATCACTGATGTTCTTTTACATGTCATATATTTAATTTTTAATTTTAATTTATTTTTAACTGAGGTAATATTGGGGTACACCCATCAGGTATTACCACCATAGTTTACCACTACCAACTCACCCCTATTCCACCACCATAGACCATTGTGATTTATTCCCTCTTTGTTCTTTCCTTTCCTCTTAATTTTTCAGTTCTGTAGTCAGCTGAGTGTTAATTCCTTCCAGCTCCAACCATGTTGCTGTGAATGGCATCAGTTTATCTTTTTTGATTGCTGTATAGCATTCCATTGTGTATGTATACCACATCTTCTTGATCCAGTCACCTATTTATGGGCATCTGGGTTGTTTACATATCTTACCTATTGTAAATAGTGCTGCAGTAAACATAGGTGTACAAGTATGCTTTTGAATTAATGTTTTTGTGTCCTTTGGGTAGATTCCTAGGAGTGGAATTGCTGGCTCATATGGTAGCTCCATTTTTAGTAGTTTGAGGAACCACCATACAGCTTTTCATTGTGGTTGGACAAATTTGCAGTCCTACCAGCAGTGTAGGAAAGTTCCTTTTCTCCACATCATGGCCAACATTTGTTCCATCTTCTTGATAGACTCAAGATTCTGGGGGCACTTACATTGTTTTGTTTCCATAATTTAGCTATAGTAATGGAGCTGTAATAAGCATGGGAGTACACGTTTCATTTTGAATTAGTGTTCTTGAATATTTGGGGTAGATGTCTAGGAGTGAAATTACTGGCTCAAATGGCATCCATGTTTAATGTTTTGAAACACCTCTATACTGCTTTCTGTAAGGGCTGGAGCAGTTTGCATTCCCACTAGCAGTGTTGGAGGCTTCCCTTTTCTCTACATCCTGCCAGCTCTCCTTGTTTCTGGTCTTCCCAATATGGGCCGTTCTCACAGGTTTTGAGATGGTATCTCAGTGCAGTCTTGATTTGCATTTCTCTAATAAAAAGGGATTGTGAACATTTTTTCATGTGCCTGCTGGTTGAATGTCTTCTTTGAAAAGGTGTCTCCTTAATTCTTTTGTGCATTTTTTGATTGGGTTATTCATTTTATTTTTCTAGAGTTTTGTGACTTGTTTCTATATGTTTGATATCAGTCTTTTATCAGATATATGGTATACAAATATTTTTCTCTCATTCAGTAGGGTATCTTTTTGTTTTATATGGTTTCTTTTTAGTTCCATGTAGCCTTAGCTGTTTATGTACCCTTCTGTTTTCCTTGCTGTTGGGGATAAATTCCTAAATAAATTACAAAATTTATGGCATGAAATGTTTTCCTCCATGCATTTTAAGGTTTTAGATTTTACATCCAAGTATTTGATGCACTTTGAGTTGATTTTGGTGTGTGGTGTGAGATCATGGTCTTGTTTCATTATTTTGCATGCAGCTGTCCAGTTTTCCTAACAGCATTATTGATGGGATTATTCATTTTCCAGTGTATGTTTTTGATGCTTGTCATAGATTAATTGTCCATACATACATGAGTTTATTTCTCGCCTCTAAATTCTATTCCGTTGGTATATGTGTCTGTTATTGTTCCATTACCAGGCTGTTTAAATTATTGTGGTTTTAGAATATAATTTGAAGTCTGAAAGTGCGATCCCTCTATTCTCTTTCTCCTTTTCATCTTGCTTTTGCTACTTAGGGTCTTTTGTGATCCGATATGAATTTTAGTAGTATTTGCTACAGTTCTTTGAAATATGCCACTGATATTTTTAATGGTATTGCATTAAATATACATATTGCTTTTGGTAGAATGGCCATTTTGACAATGTTATTCTGCCTCCATGGCAGGGAATATATTTCCATTTCTTTGTTTTCTATTTCTTTCAGCAATGTCTTATAGTTTTCTTTGTATAGATCAACTACCTCCTTTGTTATGTTTACTCCAAGGCATTAATTTTTGTTGTTGTATTTGTAAATCAGATTATTTTCTTAATTTCTTTCTCTTCTGTCTCATTGTTTGTGTATAGGAAGACAATTGTTTCATGTGTGTTGTTGATTTTATTCTCTGTCACTTTGCTAAACTGTTTCAATTATTCTTTTCTATGGAACCTTGATGGTTCTTTATGTATATTATAATATCATATGCAAATAATGATTGCTTTGCTTCTTTCCCAATTTGAATTTCTTTTATATTTATCTCTTGTCTAATTGCTCTGGTTAGAACTTCCAATACTATGTGGAAAAACAATGGAGAGTGAACATCCTTGTCTTGTACCAGATCATAATGGGAAATATTTCATTTTTTCCAGCAATGAAAATTATATTACACATATTTTTGTTGTCAATAGCTTTTACTATATTAAGATATGTTTATTCCAAATTTTTCAAGTGTTCTCATCATAAATGGATGCTGGATCTTATCAAATGTTTCCTCAGCATTTATTGATATGATCATTAGTTTTTAACTCTTGTTGATGTAGTGAATTATGTTGATTGATGTTTGGATGTTAAGCCATTCTTGTGTTCATGGTGTTGTCTATGGTGGTGTGTGATTTTTTTAATGCATTGTTGGGTTCTATTTGCTAGGATTTTGTTCAGGTATTTTGTACCTGTGTTTATTAGACAGATTGGTTCTGTAATTTTCTTTTTTGTGTTCTTTGTTTGGTTTTGATATTCAAATAATGTTAACACCATAAAAGTATTTGGAAACATTCCTTCAATTTTATATTTTGGAAGAGTTTGAGTAAGATAGGTATTATGTCATTTTTGAAGTTTTGATAGAATTCACATGTGAAGTCTTCTGGTCATGGACTGTTTTTATTTGAGGGGAGAGTTTTGATTACTGTTTCCTTTTCCTTTCTTGTTATTGGTTTGTTCAGGGTTTATATTTCTTCCTTTTTCAGTCTTAGATGATTTCATAGTTCTAAAAATTTGTCCATATCTTCTAAGTGATCAAATTTGTTAGCATATAGATGTTCAAAGTAGTTTCTAATTATCCTTTGTATTTCTGCAGTATTTATTGTGATTTATCCACTTTCATTTTTAGTTCTTTTTTTAAAGATTTATTTATTTATGCATACAAGAACTGGGGTGGAGGCCAAAGATGTGGTGGTGAGAGTATCACCAGAGACAGAGTGGGAAGCAGAAGGCAGATCTTCTTAAGTACACTGCTGAGAGGAGCAGCGGGTGAGGCAGGAGAGGTGTGCTGTGCCATGTAGGAAGCTCCCTGGCTGGGGATCGAACTCATGCTGCAGTGGCTCTGGGTAGCTTTTTGGTGCTGAGACAACCTGTTGCACCACCAAGGAGGCCCCATATTTTTATTCTATTTATTTGAGTTGTCTCCCTTATTTTCTTCATTAATCTTGCTAGAGATTTGTGTATTTTGTTTATTTTTCCAAAGAACCAGCTTTTGGTTACATTGATCTTTTTAATTTCATTTACTTCTGCTTTCATTTTTATTATTTCTATTCTTCTACTGGCTTTTGGATTTTTTTTTCCTTGTTTTTCTAATTCCTCAAATTGAGTGAGAAGGTTGCCATTTGTGTTACTTCCTATTTCTTGATATGGGCATGTGTTGTCATATATTTCCCTCTTAGTGTTGTTTTTCCTGCATCCAGTAAGTTTTGAATGGCTGTGTGGCTCATTTTCATTTGTCTTGAGGTAATGTTTTCAAATTCCTTGTATTTCTCCATGTCTATAAGGCCTTTATTTTTCCCTCATATCTGAAGGACAGTCTTGCAGGATAGAGTATTTTTGGTTGGCAATTTTTCTCTTCATGTATTTAGAACATACCATTCTGCAGAGTTAGACCTAGGCAGGCAGTTTGGGACAGGGCCCTGGGGGAGGTGTAATGGGAAGGAAATACCAGAATAACATATAAAGAGAGGACAGATTTGAAACACAGTATCAAAGTGTACTAGAATAAAACTCCCAAACCACCAATTAAGAAACTGTATGACTAACATCACCCCTAGACCCAAAACCTGAGTACTCTTATAAAAATCCTGATGTGATCTTTATCTAACAGCAACCCTCCTTTGGAACCTCTCCTTTGTGAGAGCTATTTTGCCTCTTATCTGTCCTTCCATAAATATTCTCAGGCCTGATCTCTGCTGGCAGGAACTGACCTGTTCCCTTAATAACCCTTTAGCTTTGCTGATTGTTGAGTGGCTTAAGGATTCGTTCTCATCCTCTGGCCATGGTTCCTGGTTTATTGTTTGTCAATTCCATTCTCTTCTTGCTCATAATGTTTCTTCAGACAAGTCTGATGTTATTCTTTTTTTTTTTAAAGATTTATTTTTTATTTATACATACAAGCTGGGGTACAGGCCAGAGGCATGGGGTGGCGAGAGGGTTCACCAGAGACAGAGTGGGTAGCAGAACAGGCAGATCAGAAATACACTGCTGAGGGGAGCAATGGGCAAGGCAGGAGAGGTCTGCTGTGCCATGTGGGATTCTCCCTGGTTGGGCGTCAAACTCGCGTCGACACTGCCGACAGCTCCACAGCGCAGCGCTTAACCGCTGTGCCACCAGGGAGGCCCTGATGTTATTCTGATTAGGGAACCTTTATATGTTATGCTGCTTCCTCCTTGCCAACTTCAATATTGTTTCTTTTTTCTGAATTTTTAGAAATTTCACCATCATATGTCTTGCTGACAATCTCATTTTATCTAGGTATGCCAGGGTTCTTTTAGATTCTTGTATTTGTACATTTATTCCCTACTTTAGGTTTGAATACTTTTCCTTCATTATTTTTAAGTACATTTTCTGTTCCGTTCTCCCTTACTCCACCTCTGATATTCCTATTATTCTTATGTTGCCCTTTCTCATGGAGTCAGATAGTTCTCAGAGTTTCTCTTTATTATTATTATTATATTTGTTTACTTTCTCTCTTTCTTTCTCTACCCAACTACTTTGTACATCTGCATCTTCAGTTACACTGAGTTTCACTTGATCTATTCTACTTCAATGAATTTACCCTACATTTTTCATGTCCTATGTTTCTCTTTTAAAAGCCTGAAACTCCATTTTTATCTTATTTAGAGCTTGTTTCCTTTCTTCAATTCTTTGATTTCATATATAAGACATTAATTTGTGTTTCTGAGTTTTGATCCATTTCTTTATTATTGCAATTCTAAACTATGTATCTGGTAGGGAGAACATAACCTTGATGTTCATGAATTGGGGTTCTGAAAATTTGTTCTCTCTGCATGTTGTTGCATTTGCTGGATTTTCCCTTTTGTCTGTTATTAGCTATTAAATGTGGGATTTTCTCTGGGCATGACACCTCCACCCTCACTGATCAGAGTTCTTATCTATCTGTGCAAAACAAAGGCAGGATCTCATTGGAGATCATGAGCCTTCTAGCCACTCTGGCTCACTCCCTGATGTGGTTCTGGAGTCTCACCAACCTTGTGAGTACTGTGGGTATCTCATGAATGAGTCACTAGGCCTTTGTAGGTCCAAGGTAGGTACTGGTGTTATCCTGTCAAAGGTCACAAGGTTTCTGTGGGTCTGGCCAGGTGGTGACTGGGTTCAGTCCTTGCAGGTACTGACACAGTGTGGCAGAAGTTTCAAGACCTCTGCTTGCCTAGAAAGGAGCCAGTAGCATTCTATGGGAGGTTGAATGGTCTCTGGCCACTCTGGCTTTCTCCCAACCTACACTTTACACTTTAGAATACACAATATAATGAATTCCAAGCTGGGCTTTCTCTCTTCTCTTCCCACTAATAAGTCAGAAGTTCTTGGGGCCTCTCTGGTGGGACAACGGGTTAAGCACAGCACTATGAAGCTCTCCGCAGCCACTGCAGCACGAGTTCGATACCCAGACAGGGAGATTCCCACATGGCACAGCAGACCTCTCCTGCCTCACCCGCTGCTCCCCTCAGCAGTGTACTTCAGTAAATGCCTGTTCTGTTCCCCACTCTGTCTCTGGTGAATCCTCTCACCACCCCACACCTCTAGCCTATACCCCAGCATAAATAAATAAATCTTCAGGAAAAAAAAAAAAAGAAGTCCTTATGTGCTTATGTGTTTCTCTTCAAACACAAATCCCTCCCTCCCTTCTGAAGGGACCACCAGCCTTACTTTTTGGTAATTAGCTATTTTATTTTCTCCGTCACTGTGAAGCCTCTATTGGCATTTGAAATATGTTCCACTTGTTTCTTTTAAAACAAACTCTAGTTGTTATTATGTGATATGACATAAAATACCTCCAGTATGATACTCTTATATATTAGGGAATGCTTTCCAAACAAGATTTTGTCACCACTCTCAATTTGCCAGAAAAAAAATGAAATTATGAGATTGTTCAAGATAGACGAAATGCAAAGTTTAGAAAATCATCTCATGATTAAGTCTATGCCAAATACCAAAGTGGAAAATAAATTCTCTTTTATTTTCACTTTCAAAGGAGTGAAGATCCTAAATAGTTCAGATAATAATCTGAAGACTAGTAAACTGCCCTATTTCCCCTCTCACATACACACAGTCTTCCTTATGCTGCTTTATATTTTCCGAGGCACTAAAATCACTGATGTATTATATATTTATCAAATTTATTTATTTATCTGCACCAGTGCAAAGGCTGTCTTTGCTAAACACACACGCATACACATATATACATATATATACACATATATATGAATTCCTACATTTGATAATTAAAATCTAGAAGGTAAATATATTTTAAAGCAAATTCTTAAATTTTATTAAAAATATTTTATTTTCAACATTTTAAGCTTCATATTGTCCTAATATAATAAAATAATCTCTAGATGATATTTTGTTAAATGTGCTATTTATTTACTCTAACAAAATATTAAGTCTTGGGCCTCCCTGGTGGCACAGCGGTTAAACGCTGTGCTGTGGAGCTGTCAGCATTGGCAATGTGAGTTCGACACCCGGCCAGGGAGATTCTCACATGGCATGGCAGATCTCTCCTGCCTTGCCCGCTGCTCCCCTCAGCAGTGGATTTCTGTCGATCTGCCTGTTTTGCTCCCCACTCTGTTTCTGGTGAACCCGCTCGCTGCCCCACGCCTCTGGCCTGCACCCCAGCTTATATGCAAAAATAAAATAAATCTTTAAAAAAATATATTAAGTCTTGAAATGGGAATATAAACTGAAATTTTCATGTTTCTCTACTAAGACTATGTGAGAGACTATCTCCTGAGTTTATCATTCAGGTACCTGCCGATCCCCAGAGCAGAAATCAGTCAAGAACCTAGAATGAATTTTTGAAAACTTTTTGCAATACTATTTGGAAAATATTACACTCACATCTTTGGGCTCTTTGTGGGAAAAGGCTTTTTTCTTTCCCTGGAAGCAGTCTTGGGCAGCCTCCTTTTATTTGCATGATTCTTTCGAGAGACTTTATTTAATTGACTAATTAAGTTAAAGGCCACAGTACAGTCCTGGAAGTACTTTCCTTCTAAAAACGGCATTTTGGCCTTTAAGAGTTCCAAAGAATAACCTTCTCTGCCACAAGTGCCACTGGGCTTGGCTCCTGACTGGCTTCAGCCACATGCATGGAGTCCTTTGAGTCTAAAATAGAACAGGGGGATAGAGCACCAAAATCTGCCAGTCTTTCCTCTACTCTAACGTACTCATTTTCAATGAGTGCCTCAGGAGCTGGCTTCAAAGTTGGAGAACCCAGTACAGAACATTTGAGTCTCAGTGAAAACAGTTGGGAATTTTTGGTTGCTCATCCTGACTCATCTTGTCTGTCAGTAAAACAATGGAGCTAGACAGTGTTTGTGTGGAAGTTGTAAGTGGACTTGACCTTAGTCAGGCTCAGGGGAAAGGTGATCTTCTATAGTTTCCAGAACTCAGTGCTTCACATCCAGATAGAAATAACATATGAACAGCTGCACCAAGGTCATTATCCTCCCCCAGCTGGAAACCCTTAAAATCAGCAAACTAAGTAAATGTGCTCCAGTATTTATTTATGATGTTTATTGCACTGATAGAAATGTGGGATAGGATAGTAGCCTGGGAGATTATCTTCTAGTAAGGCTGCAATGGAAATACAGCATTGTGCACATTGTGAAGTAACCTGCGGTGTCCTCCCCAACACAGGGGGCTCAGAAGTTGCTCAAGCCAGTTTGTTCTGATCATGTGCCCCCTTGGTAATGTGGAAATCCCCAGCCCACTACAACTAATGGATGAGAATAATTTGCTTTTCTGTTTTTGCCTAAAACCACTCTTAAAATGTTTGGATGTATGTGATAATTTTAAATAGTAAGTGAGGTCTTTCTTCTAAGATGTGAATTGACTGACACTTTTTTAGGAGAACTAAAAAGAAGTCACAGAAGTTAGCAGTTTGAGCACCCATGGGCTCTCTTTGACTTTGGGTAGCACCTTGCTAAACACTTTGTTTTGCTTTATTTGATCCCATTGGAGAATCAAGTCATCATCACTTTCATTCAAGAAGGATTTAACAAAAACTTTACTTCTAAATCTACGAAGACATAGAAAAGAAATAAAATATTTCTAAAAACGATTATCAGCATCTGATCCATTCTATTTGTTTTCCTGATTTTCTACTTACCATCCATGAAAACATTATACAATTCCAATGGTGCCTTCTTCCCACTTTTCCATATTTACTTCCATAATTCTTATCCAAGACCTCACTATTACTAAAAGTCAGTGGGCTTCATCGTTGGACTTTTATTGTTATTGTTGTTGTTACCATTGTATTGTTATTGCTATAACATTGATTTGTATCATTGTTCATGTATTAGAAGTATAAGATCTTCCTTTGGTAGTGTTATAACACCACACCTACCACCAAGACAGCTACAGTCCACTTCCCTTGCTCTTGCTTTTCTTCCCCTCTTTTGCCCCTCTGGTAACTGATGTTTTATAATCACTTTTCTTGGGTTAATTATTAACTTCATTTTATCTGAAATTTTATTTGATTTCTTTATATTCAATATATAAGTGACATCATCCGGTATTTTTCTTTCTCTTTCTAATTTCACTTATCATAATCCCATCCAGTTTCATTCATATTGCCACAAATTGCAGGAGTTCATTTTATTTTCGATAGCTGAGTACTATTCTATTGTGTATAAATATCATTCATCTGTACATGAATATAAAAATAAATTCATCTGTATTTGGGGCTTTGGGTTGTTTCAATAACTTAGTCATTGTAAATAGTGCTGCAAGAACATGGGAGTTCATGTTTCCCTTAAACCTAGAGTTTTTGTATTTTTTAGGTAGATCCCTAGGAATGGAATTGCTGAATCATATGGCAAATCCATTTTTAATATTGAGAGAAACTTCTGACATTTCTACAGGAACTTAACCAGTTGATATTTCAACCTACAATGTAAAAGGGTTGTTTTCCTCTACATCTTCACTAGCACTTATTGTTTATTGTCTTTACAATATGGGCCATTCTCACAAATGTGAGATGGCATCTTAGTGTGGTTTGATTTGCGTTTCCATGACAGTAAGTGATGTTGAGCATTTTTTTCATGTGCTTCTTGGCCATCTGTATGTCTATTTTTTGTAGAAATGTCTATTTATTGCTTCTGGCCATTTTTTGATTGTGCAGTTTTCTTTTTTGAGTTAGTCATTGGACTTTTGATCTCTGAGTGTTTTCCCTTCCAATTAATGCTAAACCCAAAGCAAAATTTGCTCAACAACATAACAGTGATTTATAAAAACTCTGCTGGATGTTCATTTCCTGTCAAATTGAGTCGGATACTTCAGTGTTGTTTTCATGACTTCAGTGTATCAATCCTTCCAACCTGAGCTTACTGATATCTTTTGTCCCCTTCTTTATATTTTAGTCTTAGCTCTAACTAGAGAGAGATGTCTGCACTTCAGATTCAGCTTAGATGAATCATTCTAGAAAAGTACACAAAGATATTAAGCAATAAAATGATATGGTTATATAATATTTTAGGTAGGTCTGAGATTCTAGCTGAAAATGACTGAACATTTTGAAAGCTATCTTATTTGTGAAGTTTGAGGAATTGATGCACTAGGAGGAGGGTTTGAGAAGAAAGAGACAAACTCAGAAATAGCAAGAGAAAGAAACAACAATGTTTGATAAAGAGGAAGAAATTAAAAATGAGAGAAACAGACAAGTTCTAGAATTCCAATTCTATTTGAGCTATCTTTTAAAGAATGCTTTGAGATAGAACTTTCAAATAAAACATGATATAGTAGGTTATATACTTTTCAATTTTAAGTGGCATGTGTATTATTTCATTTTAAATGGCACTCCATATGACTTTTCCCTCATTAACCTCCTGTTCCCAACATTTGTCATCTTTTAACAACAAATCTATTTGATAGTTTTAATTATTTACTCAAAATATTTCTAGTACCTGAGTCAATATAAGCCATGTAATCAAATGTTGGATTTATAATTAAATATTCCTCTAATCACTATGTGCTTTCTGATTGTAGAGCACAGAGAAAAACACTTTTTCTCTTGTTATTTAAAGCAATATCATTGTGTTTTGTTTTAATCATAATCTATTGGTATATATATATATATATATATATATATATATATATATATATAAAGTTTGTGGGGTACAGAGTCACACCTTGTCATGTGCATATGCTTCACTCACCCTCCTTTTGTTCTTTTGTTTCTGGCTGAATGGTGTGATCCATAAGAAAACTAAACAAAGCATAGCTAATTATATTATACGTTATGATGGTTAGTATATAGTGAATTCTTAACAACGGCTTGCTAAAACAATTAAGATTTCTTTAAACTTTAAATTTTAATATACCAGTAGTGCTGCTGTAGAAAATTGGGCACAGTTGTTACCACTTTTATGTCAGAAAGGCAATGGATAAAACGATTGCTAGCTTGTTCAAACTATTTATTTATAAAAATAGTATATGTGTGGGTGGTTTGTTGTTACATTTCTTGAAACCTTTATTTAGAAAAGAATTGCTATATGAGAGTTTACTTATTTGACCAATATAAGGGTTGCTCCCTGAGTGAATATGGTTCTGATTATCTCTCAGGAGTCAGAAAATAAAGAACATTAAAGGTCAGGAATTCTGCAGTGAAAATTCTAAATATCTGATGAAATGCGTCTTGCAAATTAAATCTTAGACCCTTTTCAGAGCATTTAATACATTTTCAAGGGTGAAATGTGTTTGTTTTTAGCAAAGTAGATTAGCTTACATCTTGTGATGGGAAAAGTGTATGTAATATACCCTGTCCTCTAGTTCTCATTTCTAAGCAGTTCATTTGGGTTGTATCTTTTGGCCAAAGCTATGGATCTCAATTTTCTTCCCTGTCTGAGTGTTAAATCATTTTCTGTCTGCTGTCAAGCTGTCTCTTTTGGTTTCCAGACCCCCTCCTCTTTTAGCAAGCTACTCACGTATTTCCAAGGTTGGGTTGAATCCATTATTGGTGTTCTTTCTTTATCATCCGCTTCAAAATCTAGCATTGCTTCATGTACCTGACTGCCAAGTATGTCCAGATTTAACCTAGAAAATAAATTATTGAACTATAAGTAAGATAAATTATTGAACTATAATTGGGATCAAATTTTATACAAAGCCACATGTTCATAGGGCCAAACTAGGTCTTTTAGAGCTCAAAAAAGCAGAGTAGGCCCAAGAGACAGGTTTTGAATAATAACTCTTCCCACTAGTTGGATGATTTGGAGGACAAGTGAACATGAACCACCATCATCACCTAAAATACCATTTTTGTCACCTGTATGCCATCAAAACCCTGGAGAAAGCTACTGTTCTCAAGCCAGCAGGCTACCTCCATTAACACTCCCAGATGGAATCTCCCCACTAACCTAAGGTCCCCATGCCTATTTTAATTCTCTCTCATGGCAAATGGTCCAACAGATGTTTCCTAGAGGGTTGTGGTAGCTGGAAGATTGATTTCCTGGCTTACTGGGGTGCTAACATAGTATCTTGAAAATTATGTCATGAGGATTATAATGCTATACTTTTCGAAAAGAAACTTTACACTTGTTTGGAAGAGGATATAAGTCTATATGGAATTACTTGGGCACAAGCCATTATTCCTGCTTCCAAATCAAGGCGGGCAACTTCAAATGCCAGAAGACAGGCTTCAACATGATTCAGTCTCCCAAAATGCAAGATCTTCATTACAAGACAATGTTAAGCAGTTCATCACAGATGTTTATTATAATGGATTTCAGCAAGCAAACTATCATTGTCTCCCTGTGAAAAGTATGGGCTTATCAGTACTACCTTGGAATTTTTTGCTTGATATTCAACTTGTTTATTTTACTACACATGTGGGTAATAAAAGCTAAACTTGATATAGCATTTTACACCATATTTGGTGCTCTTAAAAACACTTTAACCATGTGAACTAATTTAATTTATTCTTAACGACTCTCTATTATATAGGTACTATTATGAGTATCAGGTTAAGTGTGCGGATTTAATGCACAGAGAATTTAAGTAATTTTTCCCAAATCCAACAGATAGTATGTGCCAGAATCAGGGTTTTAATCCATAAATCTCAATCCAAGATTAACTAATTCATTTTATTCAATCTCTACAAACTTTCTTCAGCCCAATTCAAGCATTTATAAATGTTCAATACAAATGTTTGCTTGTTTATTTTTTAAAGAAGGTAACAGAATTGACTCCACCTACAACCAAATCATCATTTTACTTAAAGCACTCATTTTTTAGCCAGTGGAAATACAATAATACTTATTATCAACCAACCTTTTGGGGAAAAAGAGAGACACCATGAGGAATATAAGAAAGGAACCAACAAAACCATTTTGGGATTAACTGCTATTGAAATAAGAGCTTCTAAGAACCTGCTATAAGGCAATATTACTGTAGTAGGAAAATTAAGCACATATTCAGAGAAGATTGAGTATATACTCAAATTAGTATCTTGTGCTTCACCTCTGCTTCATTACTTATTAGCAGTGAGCCCTTGGGGATGCCACTTAATTTTTTTCCTGCCTCAGTATTTTCCTAACAAATTAGTGATAGTAATACTAATTCATGGAATAGTTGTGATGATTAAGTTAATAGCACATGTGAAACACCTAAGAGTCATTCTATAATTGGATATCATTACTTCTGTTATTTTATGTAGATATAGTCATAAAAGATAAAAACAAGCAGAATTACTTCCAATTTCTAATTTGTGTCACTCTGAAAATAGTGGCATCATCCACTGAAAACAAGATTAAAGAAAGCAGTGCCATTAGAAATGGAAAGATTAACAATATTATAGAAAAGACACCTATTTCATGGGACAAAATCTTAAATGAGGTAGAAGAGAATAGGGTAATAAATACATTGGGAGTCATTGACCTTAAGATTACAAGGATAAATGAGATATATAACTACTTCCATAGGGGAAAAAGGAATGATTAGCTTCCTTTAATTGCAGATGATCTCAGTTTCCAAGATTAATATTCCTGAGGACACAATGAAATGACAAGAGTGCAAAATAGTTAATGAGAAATAACTCAATTGTCACCTGTAGTGGGTTGAGAAGGAAGGAAATAAGGAACCTAGGTATAAACTAATCAACATAGCATGGACAATTGAAGAATCAAGGAACTAGAAACTTCCAAAGGACAATGAGCAAGTATAGTGAACATTAGAATATAAGACAGGACAAGAAAGTCATAGAAAAATTAAAATTTGTGACACACAGTCAATGAATATAAAGAGCTGAAAGCTCAAAAAAAAAAAGTATTCAAAAAAGACGAATGTGAAGGTCAACATGTCATCAATAGTGCTGATAATGTCCCAAAATCAAAATTCTGAAATTGAAAAGAGTAAGAGGGGAGATAACAGGAATGGAAAAGCGGAACAAGAGAAAATGCAATTGGAAATTGGGGATAGAGGGATTACCATAAATACAGGAACATGTATGACCTGTTCAAGTTCCTCCAGTGGTTCCCGCCAGCCTGAATATGAAGAACAAAGAGAGAAGTTCAGGAAAAGACTATATGACCTCAGAGTTCATTTTTTAAACTGAATATTTACATTATCTACAGCTAGGTAAATGAAGACAAACAATGGGAAAGATTAAAGGTTTATAGCTAATTCTTTATCAAATACAAAAGGGTGTAAACAGGTCCATTTTCAAATATGCTCAAATAACATTATTGCTGTTATTAAGACTCAGTTAGGTTAATAATTTTTAATTTATTATTAACATCTGGTATCCACATTCTCGTGTAGTGTCGAGAAATCTTGGAACCTTGGAGCAGGACTGATGATAAATTTATATCATTGTTCTTGGAGTCTGAATCTGAACAAGTTAACTAGTGATAATGGAAATTGATAATAAAATCTTATTGGGAAAGTAATAAGAAATGCTTTACATTGCCTTTTCAAATTGGTTGCGTGGATACTGTTTATTTTTCCCCTAATTTGTACTTGGCGTGGTCTGGTATAACGAATAAATAAGTTAGGCTGTTATTAATTACTATTTTAATTGGAAAGAATACTTTGACTTTTCAATTTTTTAGACTGGAAAAACTTTAAATACTCGTGGTGATGTCTTAAGTGTCCACTCTCCAGCTTTGTATTTTTATTTTATCAGTAAAAATTAACTAATCTGGCACTATCTTCCAGAAACACTGGAATACTTTCTTCACAGCTCAAAAAGAAGGTTTGCTGTGTGTGTCTAAAAAGATATTTAAATTAGGTATGAAACCTTAAACTTCACTATGGACATATTCAAATGCATTTGTAATCATGTCCTGTGCAACTCATGAGTAGATTTACTATCTTTTTATGAGAACAGTGTAATACTCATCAAACCATGGTATTTAAGAATGGGAAATGACTGTGTCTAGAATTGGGGCTTAGATAGGACAGATTTTTACAGGATTAAACTATAATTTATTAGGGGAAACAAATGAAAAACAAAGGGACAAGAAAGTTTATAGTTAACTTTCACCATTAAATCCTTGACTGCAGTATTTGATGTTTTGAATTTGTAGACATGATCTAAAGTTCAAACTATTCTAGAACAAATTCTGTTGATCATAATCTTATATGGGTGAAAAAGTTTAGCCTTAATAGAACAATTTATTTTCAATTTATTTATGTGGAATTGGCAAATGGTGATTCCTCCCCCACTCTATAACACTATTTTGTGCATTAGGAAACACAAGGGAGGAGTCATAGTGAATTGTATTTTTTCCTGTATGGTTTAAGTCTACCATTACCTTTCTTTATTCTTTGAATTGAGAGAGTCGTATAAACAGAAATTGAAAACTTAATGCAGCACACAATACAAATATGCATGTGGACCAAATAAAATCTTTTTACAATTTTATAATTAAAATATCATTAAATTAACTGGGACATATGATGTAAAACTTAAGAAAGCAGTACCCTATTACTTTATTTTTCTATCTATTAGGCAACAGAATAGATGGTAACATTGAAAATTTTACACTGGAAAATTTGGGAATGGGCGAGATGGAACTTTTTAATTTGAAAGAAGGTTAAATAGGAAATAACAAGGATTGACCTAAACCACTTTGTCACAAGTGAAGGATATTAATAACTATATATATTTTTGTATTAGATTCCAAGTCACATTTTGAAATATGGGTAGAATAAGGGAAGTGTATTTCTCTTACAAAAGAGTATCAAAATACAAAAGTGAAAAGGAGCTTGTCATCGATCTTCAACTTTATCCAAAAAATTTGAGTTACATTGATCAGTGTGCCAAATCCTTCACTTTCTGATTTTCTGTCAGTTGGCTTCACCATGTCTCAGCTTTCCAAGTCACCACACTTCCCCTTTCCTGAATTCCTCTCTTCCAAGATTTTTCTTTGGGCTTATCAAACACATCTATTACTAACCATTTGTCTTGAAGATGTCATTTTATTATCTGAAGTTGTGTGTTTCCCTGTATTCTATTCATGAAAATGAATGTACACTAATCTCACCATCCTTATGTTCCTAAGAGAATAAACATTCTATCAATGGGAAAACAATTTTGAAAATTATGTACATTAGAGATGACACTTTAAATTCAAATACAAAGTTGTAACACTTTCTCTAACACCCCAGGCTATGTCATAATACTGAAGGTCGTGATATTGTATCACTCCCGAGCAAGTAAGCTCAGACTGAACAGACTGAAGATAAGAGGATTTCATCATCCTCATGGAAAATGAACCAAGTCCTTTGGTCATTTACTCTGCATCTAGCAATCTGAAATAAACCGTGAGGACAAAATTCACTAAGGTATTCTGACCCCTCTTCATTAGTCAAGTTCCATAATATTCCTTACTTCCTGGCACCCAGGCCAGGCCACGCCACATTCACATCTCAAACATATCTAATGCTCTTTTGAAAACTGCCTGTAAAGAACTAACAATCTATCATTTTTATGCATACTCTTCTTAGCAGTCTCTTTCATTTTATCTGAATTTAGTCTTCCTCTGAGGAAAATATTTTCCTTAATCTCTAACATCATTTTATCCTCTCACAATATAGTACACTAAGAAGAGAAGGTTTAGTGTTTTCTTTGATTTACTTTGTTTCTAGTCATTTCCACCAAACAATACTATTTGGACATATGTACCATTTGATTCTAACACTCTTTGCCCATCTGATTAATATCATCCAACAGCCTCTGATTCCTTTCTCTCCTTCATCAAAAACTTTTGAAAATGGCTCTACGGCATGCCCTTTATAACTCACCTCACATCTATCTTATGGATAATGAACTTCTCCTCTTTGCAATATTAGATACTTCTTTTTTTTTTTTTTAATATATATTTTTATTGTTATTTATGTCTTTTACATTTTGTATTCCCCTAGGGTAGCCCACCACCAATTCACCCGTGATCCATCTCCATGGTCCCTTGTGTTCTTTTCTATTCCATTTTGTTCCCTTTCCCTTCCCTCCCTCCGGCTCCTTCCCCCCCCCCTCCCCCCCC